>PQXH01000141.1:0-41402 GCA_004786125.1 Botrytis tulipae
AGGGGGGAGGGGAGGGGAGGGGAGGGATGGGATGGGATGGGAAGGATGGGAAGCGAAGAGATGGGGAGGAAAGAGATGGGAAGCGAAGAGATGGGAAGGAAAGGGAAGATGGATGAAATCATTGATTGTCCAATTGGTTAATCAGTTGGGCAGATGAAGAGATGAAGAGGTGAATAAATGCAAATTCAATGATAATTACAATTACAGTCACAATTATAGTCACAGTCACACTTACAATTAAATTACAATTACATCTATCTGTCTATCCGTCCATCCATCTATTTCTCAAGTCCTACTCTATCATATCTGTCTATTTATTCATCTATTTCTCAAATCGACATTCAAATCGACATTCAAATCAACATTCAAATCAACATTCAAATACAATTAATTCCAAGTCTATACTTAGATATATACTTAGATAGATAAATAGATAAATAGATATAGATTTGGTTTTGGATTTGGATTTATATCACAAGATCACAATCGAGGAAATCGAATAGATGTATGTATGTATGTATGTATGTATGTATGCTATTTTGCTTATTTTGGTGATTAATGTTATATATCTACCTACCTACTAGTATGTTAGGTAGATGGGCGGATAAGTGGGTAGGTGAGTAGGTGGATGGGTATCTCATATATGTTAGGTAAATGTTAAATGTTGAATGTTGAATCCTTCACTTCAGAAGAGAGGGGGAGGGGAAAAAGAAAATATAACGCTCTCTTGATGTATGTGCATGTTATTTTTTTTTAATATGCGACTTTGGGATCACATACATTCATACATGCATCGCTTCTTATCATTTCTGATCTCCCATCTCCCATCTCCCATCTGCCATCTATAATCCTAAATTTAAGTTCTCCTCTCATCTCTGATCTCTAATTTTATGTACATCTCTCATCTCTCATCTCTCATCTCCCCCAACCTCAACCTACTCCTCAAATCACCTAATCAAACTCCCTCTTCTCTCCCAACTTCCCCCATCCTTCCAATACATCCCTATCAACATTACTCGCAAATTCCCTCTCGAAAATCTCTTCTCCCCCACAAACCCTGACCACCTCCCCCAATCTCGCCTTTACAAATTCCCACGCATTAACCTGATGAACCGGATCCACCATATTCCATTCCCTCTTCCTCTTATCTTCCTGAGTCTCGCCCTCAAATACTTGTTGTTCTCCCCATATCAAATTATCTCCTCCGATATCATCTCTCCCCGCCATCATCTCACTAATAACACTCGTCCACATCGCAAAGAAATCCTGAAGTTTCGAAAGAATGATTTGCGTCATTGGAGAAGGTAATTCCAAAAGACGTGTCAGAGCCAGACAGCTCAATTTTTGTCTGTCGATGTTGGCCATACTGTCGAAATGACGGAACCACTCTTCACTTAACCATTTCCAGATATTTTCAAGATTGTTGTCGATACTCATGAGGAGATTAGCGAAGACATTTGGATCTGCTAGTGCAATGCGAGCCAGAATGGTAAAGTAATCTGTCTCAACTACGTCATCCAATTTAGGATACTTACGCTCGGGACCAGTAGTTTGATGAGCTTCCCAAGCATCGCGAAGTCCCGAGAAGATTTTTTCCGTATATCCAGATTCGTGGAGATCTTTTGTGATTTGTGTAACACCATTGGAACCTCCTAATTTTTCAGCAGCACGAATTAAATCCTCGACGGTTGTTGTGACAAGGCCGGCCAGATCGCGCTTAGTAACTCCTAGTAAACTGGTCATATACGAGACAATTCGCAGTCGATTCGCATCACCCAGCATAGCTTCTGGTGCCAATAAAATATATTCGTTCACGATACCAAGAATGACCCGAAGATTATCAGAACCAAGTTCAAGTAGAGGAAATGCGCAATCGATGAGGGCTAGAACCTCGGGAGATGCAGGTGATGATGATTGAGCGAGAATTTGTGCCCACAAGTCAAGAGCTTCTTCCATAAGGTAGACTTGCATTTCTGAACCGGGTTCCACAGCGCGTTGAATTAGAGGTAAGATTAGCGAGTGATATCTTTCAGATTGACCTTGCATACAAGATACAAGAGTAGACATGATTGTTAATATGGCCTGTTTGAGGAGATGTTCTTCGCCAGAAGCTTCCCAAAGACCTGGTAAAATAGAAACAATCTGATCTGCATATGGAGAGATATGAGTTTCTAACCTGATAGCAATCATTCTAATTGTTTCCAATATCACCAATTTTGTTTCCGTATTCTCAACCTCTTGAATTAAAGCCATAGTGCGACCAAGAATATCAGGAGCATATGGTAGAAAAGGTTCAACGTGGAACTCGAAATCATCGACAATCGCCTTGAATTGACGAGCTGCAGTAATGCGAACGACATGATCATTGGTTTCATCTTCTGATTTAAGTAGGTGTTGAAAGATTTGATATACCAACGGTCTATTAGCTTGTGATATTCTGACAGGAATCCACTGGCCAAGTAGAATAGCAATTCGTCGACGAAGTACCTTCCAGCTTTGACCGGTTTGTTGAACATCATTAACTAAAGTTGAAGTAAGGAAGGTATCGAAGTCAAAGCTTTGATGTATAACAGCAGCAGATAATCCCATGGCAGTATACACAGCATCCTTGGTGACAACGGATTGCCCATTACTACCTGTAACCGATTGGAAGTATTGTAACAGCGGTGCCACTAGAAGATCTTTGAAGTTGATGACGAGGTCCATGAATAACTTTTCCGCACAAGGTCGGACTTCAAATTCCCAAGTATCTCCACCACCTTCTTCACGTATCTCCCATTCATCCTCATCTTCTTCCCAAGCTTCCAAATCAACTTGACGAAAGACGAAGAACTTAGTAACGATAACACTTGCCATTTCGGCTATTAGTTGTTCAGAAAGCAATTGCGATTTGAGGAATGCTACAGCTTGTCGCTGTTCTTCTTTGACCTCGGGAGTTCGATATTTGAAGGATTGTGTTGGACTAAATACCATCTTCATACAAGCTCGCAATAGAGTGAGACCTTTTAGACATAATTTTTCCATGATCGGTCTATCTTGTTTTGCTCCATCATCAGTTGCCAACGCTTTGGCACTGAAATCCTGTGTTGCTGAGCCATAAGAATCTCCAAATTTAGAAACAAATCCCCAATATCCTCTTACCAAATCTATAGAATTAGGTAAGAGTGCGAACGCAGCAGGATGTGTATTTGACATTTGGACATGTAGTTTTGCAAATTGTACGAGGTGCTTCTCAGCTAATTCCTTAGCAGGTGATGCCAAAACTGTGGATTCTTCATTTACTATTGTGAGGAGTTGACCAAACTGTTGTTGCGATTGTTGCCATATTTGTTGAACATCTTTATCATGATTTGGACTTTCATAACCCACAATAAGAAGTCGTCGAAGGATTTTGATCGCAATCAAACTGTTTTCCATAGCATTTATAGCACCCCCTTGATCATCTGAAGAATTCCCGGAAATTAAACCAAGCCATTGTGAAACCTTTTGTGTATAAATGCCGCTCAACAAGAATACCATCTCCGGCGTGACTGATTGTAAGCTCGTTTGGGATCTCCTTAATCGGGCGGTAGCCAACTCTTTCACAATCTGTAGTAATATCAACATTCCTCTTTGTAGATGAAGTTGGTTTGTTTCGTTTGCAGTTCGCAGCATACTAATCAAGTTCGTGAGAACATCCGGCCAATCCATAGGATAATCCACTCGGACTACTTTCGAAATCACCAAGGCATTTTGTAAAGCAAGTTGAGGATCGGACTCTTCGAATCCACTCTCCAGCAGATGTGATCGAATATTCTCTTTCTCTTCCGCGGTGATAGCATTTGGAGCTGTCTTTCGCCAATATTTATCGATACCATTTTTCAGTTGTATGACCGCAAGATATCTTACTTCGGAGGGTAGGGACTTATCGAGATATACTGCCTAAGCCAAAGTGTTAGTCGGAGTGCTCAAATGCCAACATTCGTGGAGAAAATACCTGCAGTAAAGTATAGTATCCTCTCTGTGTCTTCCAAGCTTCTAGTTGTTGTGTCCCAGTTTGGATAGCTAGCTGTTGAGAGGACCCTGCCGACTGCAAGGCTAGATATACCTGTTGAGGATTTAGAGGAGCTGCCTCACCAGGAACTTCGATCGCAAACGCCATAACAAAAAGGTTTAAACTTTCACAAGATGTCAAAGAATGCAATGATCTTCAAGAGACGAAAGAAAGTTGTGTTGTATTATTGAAACTGCGCCCCACCACGAGCTGTTTTTCTTGAGGGTCTCTATTAACCTTACCTACACCGAAAGGTTAACTTTTTGTTCGAGCTTCTTTTTTTGAGTGACACTTCACTTCAGCCTCGTCAGTGTCAATGCTCCACCAGGATTCACCAAACATGAGAATTTATTATTTATTATTCTCGACGTGAAGCAATGATTGTACGAAATTGACATTCGAGTTTCATATTGAATTATCGTCAACCGTCTCATGTGTTTGTATCAAAATCATCCGAATTATGTTCAAATTTTCGAGGTTCGGATTTGGCACCCATATCATCCTAGAACATCTTTTGGACCCCAATACGAGTTCCCCTCATCTCCCAATGATTATGACGATATTATACATGAATACCTAGGGTATCATCAGGTTACATTTTATCCAAGACCAGAAAAGGAAATGAAATGATTGCGAGGCCCTGGCAACATCAACAACAATTAAATCACGTATCTGTTTCTTCACAATTTCCAACCATGACATCTCTTCCTTCAACTTACAAAGCTCTACGCTTCAGTCCCCTTGCGGGCCCTCTTACCATTGAGGAACAAGATATCTCATCACTCCAAACTCCGAAAACTCTCCTAATAAAAGTCCATTTCGCGTCTATAAATCCTGTTGATACACAGTTATGGCGTGCAGGCATAGTATCCGTAGTCTCTGGCTCGAAAGGCATGGGACGTGATTTCTCCGGTACCATTGTAGCCATTGGAGATCAGGTGAAAGGAAATTGGTCTATTGGAGATGAAGTCTTTGGGTTGTTATTTCAAGTTGTATGTTTGTTCATCTGCTCATTTTTCGGGGGGACTTAAGAGACACTTAAGATGTGTTACTGATAGGAATAGTTCGGCCAAGGAACTTTCAGTCAATACATTGCTGTTAATCCAGCTTCAGACCCAGTGGTCGAAAAACCTAATTGTCTATCTCATGAAGCTGCTGCATCGATTCCTCTCGTTGCATTAACCATGTTTGCGGCTTTGGATTGGCTTCCCGCAGCTAGGGGTGATTCACAGAGAAAAGTGATTGTACGAGGAGCATCAGGAGGGTGTGGTTCATGGGCTGTTCAATGTGAGTGTTTCTTCACTCCATGTTGAGATTTATTGATATATTATAAAATGACATTAACACATCTCCAAGTGGCCAAAACCCTCTACGATTGTCACGTCACAGCCATCTGCTCCTCCAAGAATATTGAGTATGTCAAAAGTCTAGGAGCAGATGAAATAATAGATTACACCTCCGAACCAGTCCTCCAAACATTAATCAACAGCAAGAATACCTCAACAGAATACGATCTATTGATAGATTGCGTGGGAGGAACAGACCTCATACCCTCCTACGTGCGTCCTCCCCCCTCCTACCTTTTCCTCTCTCCTCCAATCCCCTAATACCTAACACTATCCCTTAATACCTAACACCCACACAGAGAACTCTCCTCCACCCCCGCGGTGCCTACACAACCATCGTCGGTGACAAAACCGACGTGAAAGGTCTCGGCGGACCCGTGACATTCTTCAAAAATCCCATACAAATCTGGCGTTATATATCTGGTTTCATATGGGGTCCACGTTATGCCGTGATATCTCTCCATACCAAATCAGAGTATCTGGAAAAGATAGTTGGATTGGCTGAGAGAGGAGATGTGAAGATTGAGATTCAGGAGGTGATTAAGGATGCGTTGAATGAGGAGACGGAGGGATGGAAGAGAGCTATTGAGATTATTGAGAGTGCAAGGGTCAGAGGAAAGGTTGTTCTGGAGATCTTGTGATGTGGAGGAATGATTATAAACTATACGACAATAATACACTAATTAATTCTCGTAGTATAGCTTTCAGTCATGAATTGGATCTGGTTTCTGGTCCCAATTGAGACAAATTGCATTTATAAATCCTGTTAATCGTCCAGCAATTCAAATGTAAAATTTCAACATGGAAATCTACATGTGTAGTATGATAACCGAATACATTCTGTTTGTTGATGTAGTCGAGATATCCAAGTTTCATATGAAAAATTTAAGCATATGAATATGCATTTGAGTTTGATAACTCAGCCACAATCTTCTACCTCTTCTTTCACTTCATTCAAACCATCTCTTTCTTTTCTTCTTTGCTCAATCCAGGACCCCAATTCTCCCCATATCTTCTGCTTTTCCGCAGGCGACAATGATGCTGCCAGTCCAGACGTACTAGATGCCACAAAAAGCCTAGCTCCTCCCCATGAATCTCCATGCTTTATCATTCCCAAATTCTCTTCTTCCGATTGCCACCCATATCTGAACTCATCCTTTGCCATAGCTTTCCCTTTCTTGACTCTCCACACACTCTCCCAAATACCCTTCCCAACCAATGCCACAACCTCCGGTCTATTAACCCTAATCTTCTCTTCCAACAAACTCACTCCCTCGTCCATTTCTTTTTTCGACAACTCCCCTCCATTTCTTGTAGGTCTTTCCACAATATTTGTATTTCCTAAAGAATATAACTCTGGTAGTTTGACATCATCCTCCGCCTTCAACAGTCGAGTGGTACAACCTGATGAATGGAGTAGTTTCCAAAAACGATTAGAAGGATGTGCATATGCGTGGCCAACTTGAGCGGTTAATAAACCTGGATTAAGACCTACGAAAAGACACAGAAGATTAGGTGCTATGACATCGGGGAGAAACGAGAGATGCGCGTAGTGGGATGGAGGTTTGTAGCCTCCGCCAGCACGGGAACGACGTTTTTTGGCTGGAGAGGGCTTGCTTGCTGGTGTAGCGGAAATTGACTCGAGCTTGCGTTTTAGGGGAGAAGGGGTTGCGTTTGCATACTTAGGGACTTCGACGGGGCACATTGTAGGTGATTGCCTCTTTCGAACACTTGTTGGTATAGGCGAAGTCATAGGGGAGGGCGTACAATCGCCACGCAGCGCCATTTCAATGAATCGATCATGCTGCTCACTCATTTCTTGAGGGGAATTGCGTCCAGCTTCATTATGTAACGTTCTATATTCATGATTGCTGTGTTCATGCGTTCCCTGCTCGGGCGATTTGCAATTCCAAGCTTCCAACCGGTTGCTTTCGAATTTTGATTGAGAGCCTGCTGTGACATCGGGAGCATCGATACAGAATTTCTGCTTCAGAGGAGAAAGAGATGATTGTGAGGTTGATGATTTGGACAGAAGATTCCGGGAAGTTGTTCTGGGACTCTTTCGGTGAGGGCCTAGAGGTGGGTTTGGAGAGTATGTGAATGAAGAGAGATCCAATTTGCCTTGAAAGCTTGGTGCTGTTATGTTAGGTGCAGCATCTGCTTCTGTCTCTGCCTTCTTGAAGTATTTGGAGTCCACTTGTTTACCCATATTGTTGGGCAGTGAATACGATGTTAGGGTTCTGATGAGTATTCGAACAGATGTACAAGATAAATCTGCCGGGTCAGCATCTTAAGTAGGGGATAGCAATGACGTCTGTCGAAACGACGAATTCTCCAGAACAGTTATTACCACAGTTGCGATACAAATAGAAGTAACACGAAGGTTACTCGTATTTGTTGCATGCAAAGCTTTTTAATATCCTCAGCATACTGACAATGCATGAAGAAAAATCCAAATGCGTCGTGTCATGTACAGAAGAAAGAAAAGAAACGATACCCAATTAATATAAATAGAATGGTAAGTTGTTCTAGCGACCCTCATTATTTACTTATTCGTATATGACGGTGAGTGGATGGTGGGGCTGGGCTGTGCGGTGCCTTCCCTCAATAAGACACATAGAAACAAAAAGTTATATAAATTCCATTTCCCCTGATTTATTTGATTCTTGAATTTCTCCATTTCCAAATCCTTCATCCCCTATACATTACGATACCATTCTTTACATAATACGAAATCATGGAATCCGTTCAGAAAGTACTCGATACATTGCACATTGGAGGCAAGACACAAGCTGCCCCTCCTAGAGAACCCAGCTCCACCGAGCTTGAACAGCTGAAGGAGAAGTACACCAAAGCAAAGCAAGACCAAGTTTTTGCATTTTACGATACCCTCGAAGTTGCAGAGAAAGCTGCTCTCTATGAACAACTTTCCAACTTCGATCCTGAATATATCAACAAAATCACCGATGCAGCTCTCAACCCACCCAAGACTCAAGATGCCGACAAAGAAACTGGTCTCGAACCACTCCCTGAATCTGCGACTGCCAGTATCCTCGATTCAAAGGCTGAAGATATCGAGAAGTGGTATGAAACAGGTTTGGACTTGATTGCTGAAAATAAGGTTGCAGTGGTACTCATGGCTGGTGGCCAAGGAACCCGTTTAGGAAGTTCAGCTCCAAAGGGTTGCTTCAATATTGGTCTGCCTTCCGAAAAATCACTTTTTCAAATACAAGCAGAACGTATTCGCAGAGTTCAGAGATTGGCACATAAGAAGGCTGGCTATGCAGCGGATAAAAAGGTGATTGTTCCATGGTATGTGATGACCAGTGGACCAACTCGAGGACCTACCGCAGACTACTTTGAGGAAAATAAATACTTTGGGTTGGAAAAGGAGAATGTTATTATCTTCGAACAAGGTGTTCTCCCTTGTATTTCGAATGATGGTAAAATTCTTTTGGAGAGTAAGGGTAGGGTTGCTGTTGCACCAGATGGAAACGGTGGTATCTACCAAGCCATCGTCACATCAAATGTCATGTCTGACATGACAAACCGGGGCATTCAACACATTCACGCTTACTGCGTAGACAACTGTCTCGTCAAGGTAGCAGATCCAGTATTCATTGGATTCTCAGCTTCTAAAGATGTGGACATTGCTACAAAGGTTGTGCGCAAGAGAGATGCTACCGAATCTGTTGGTCTCATCCTTCTCAAGAATGGCAAGCCAGATGTTGTTGAATATTCTGAAATCGACAAGGAGACCGCAGAAGCTAAAGATGTCAAGCAACCGGATGTCTTGAAGTTCAGAGCAGCAAATATCGTTAACCACTACTACTCTTTCCGATTCTTTGAATCGATCCCTCAATGGGCTCACAAGTTGCCTCACCATGTTGCAAGAAAGAAGATTCCTTACGTGGATACTGAGAAGGGTACAACTGTCAAACCTGAGAAACCAAACGGTATCAAACTTGAGCAATTTGTTTTCGATGTTTTCCCAATGTTGGAACTCAACAAATTTGCTTGTATGGAAGTTAAACGTGAGGATGAGTTCTCACCACTGAAGAACGCGAGGGGTACTGGTGAAGATGATCCAGATACTAGTAAGAAACATATTATGGATCAAGGAAAACGATGGGTACAAGCTGCAGGTGCTACTGTTGTCGGCGAGAGTACCGATGATGGTATTGAAGTTTCTCCATTGATCAGTTACGTAAGTCAACCATTCCCTTGTTCTATGCCGCTCGATTCAACGAAGCTAACATGTCTATAGGGTGGAGAAGGATTGGAGAAGCTGAAGGGTCAGACCATCACTGCCCCAGCTGTCTTGGAGAAGGAGCTCTCATAAGTACCTTGAAAAGGTCTAATGAACAATCTAGGATATTTTTTGGTTTGGCTATAAGCTCTGATAGCAACACTATCATTCAATACAAGCGAGATATTTCGAAGCAAAGTTGATGACTAAAAGTTTTAATACAAGATATCAATAACACCAGAATATCTACCGTAATTTTGGTGATTGTCCAATACTTCCCATATTCATATCCGAGGAGAACAATCAATCTGCGATCTCAGCCCTTGAGGCGAGAATCAGCTAAGACTTTTAGAACAAAGAAATACTTCTAGTGTGTATCCTAAGCCTCCATTGCTGAACTAAAAGGATAAGCCTTGCTCCATGACCATATTTTGCCTCCGCACATCTTTTGAAGATTTTCTAGAAGATTTCTAGTCTAGTGGTCATGTATTCATCAACAACCAGCAAGCGTAACCGTGAAAAAACTACCGGTTATAACAAAAGTCCAGATGATCAACCCCGCCATTATTATTGGTAATGAATGGCTACATAAATCGGATCTATGCATCCGTCGCTCATCTCCACATCACGTGTTGCAATTACACGATACGATGTACGATACCGTATGTATGGATGCTGGGAAGAGAAGTGCATGAAGTGGAGATGGAAAACTGGGAAAAGGTGGTGGAGGCATCGTGCTACTGGATATGCTTAAATTTTCCTCCGTCTTACCCCTAGATTAGAGTATCTCACTTTGATCTTACATCACTTTTTTGATCCAAAATCAGAGGGGGATAGATGGATGGGTGTGGAAACTTGTTTTACATACGAGTAGGTTACCTGAGTATTCAAGATTATGGTTGAGTGTTTGTATTTTATCCAGCTATCTAGGTATCTAGCGATCAATCAATCAATCATGATGAGAAGGGAAGGGATGAGAAACAATTGAAGATTCAAGTTATGATGATTTGTTAGTTCGTGCTATTCTACATCTGCCATATCTACCGGTAATCATCCATCGTCTTTACCCTCGTAGGTATCGTATACTCATGAGAAACATAAAGTAAGACGCCAGGTAATAACGATTGAATAAAACCTTACCCTATATGACATCTGCCAAGCCACTCGTGGCAGTGCCAGGCAGCGCGTTCAAAGAAGTGCAGGTGCCCAGGTGAAATGGATTCCCAAGAGAGGTGTGAAATGTGAAATGTGAAATGTGAATGTGATCGATCCATGGATGGAGGAGAAACTAACAAGTGATGAGGCGAATCATAAGGCAAATCTTGGCTGTGCTCCGGATCAGAATCGGGAACCCGCTCTTTCGTTGTGATCATACCTAGTTCGGAGAATAGTTGTCAATGATGTACTAGGTAGGTACTAAGGTAGGTATATATTAACTGACTTCCCCCCGGACGCGAAGTAAGTGAAGTTCGCGAGTGAAGTTTGCAAACACATCAGCATCACAAATCATATTCCGGTGAAACACAGCGCACTTTTGGAAACTTTTAAAGTTTGAGTTGCATATCGATTTTTTATCGGTGTATTGTATTTGGTGTTTACATCTACATCAATATTATTGAATACATTTTATTCAACCGGGGAGGAATAATATTTAAATTACTTACTTCTTTTATCCTTCACGTATCGCATTACGATAACATAGAACTCTTCATCAATCGATTATCATAAGAAGCAAACATGAGGACGGATTTCTGGACCGTAGCACTGCTACTCTTCTCCTCCACTCCCTCATTTGCGCATCCGCAATATATTCCTTCTGCAGAATTGATCACACGCGATGCAAACGCACAACCTGTAGTCGAAGCCGAAGAATTCACATACTATTCTCGTGAGGAGAAACGGGGTGGCGATTTGTTTAAACGTAAAGGTGGAGGAGGCGGTGGCGGTAAGGGAGGAGGTGGAAGTTCGAGTAGTGGCAGCAGTAGTAGTGGAAGCAGTGGAAGCAGTTCTTCCTCAAGGTACGTTCATGGGAATTTTCTTCTTTCTGATTTTGAGATTTATGTCATGGATGCTGTGAGGAGAGGCGATGCGAAAGAATCTTGAGGAGGGGAATTGAGGGACCAACTCGGCTCTTGGGGGTGGAGCACCGAGATTCGGTGTTTGGGCGGAATGTACTGGATTGAGTTTAAAAGAATCAAGCTCTAACATGATAATAAAATAGTTCTGGTTCTTCGTCTGGAAAGGGAGGTGTCACATCCTCTTCCTCTTCGTCGGGTGGCGCTACGAAAGCTGGCTCGGGTCCCGCGCCTGCTTATGGTGGGGGGAGATATGTATGTGCCTGTTCCAAAGATTCAAGTATTGATTACTAACACATAAACAGTATGGCGGAGGAGCAACAACACCATATTCCTCCGGCGCTCGCTCACCTCTCGGAATTGCCCCTGTCTTCCTCGGTTTGGGTGCCCTATCCATCTTGCCCGGTCTCTGGCTCTACGGCGCCTACAGCTATCCATACCACAATCCCTATTCCTTCCGCAACCACTCGGCTACCCGCAACGGCACCAACACTACATCTGCCTCTATCGAAACCCGTCAAGATTCAGACACGACGGGTGTCAACGAGACAAAGCCAGTCACATGTCTCTGTGCTGCATACAGTGAGTGCGGATGCGACGATAGTGGAAACTCGACATTCCTGGATCAGATAATCGGAGATGGAAGTTATGACGCCTTGAACAAGTCGCTGGTCAATGTTGCGGATGTTAATGGTACATCGACGATTCTTATTAATGGTACGTTGCCTAATGGAACGACTGCGAGTGGCGGATCGGATTCAGCGGCTGGGAGGACGATAGCGGAGGGTTTGGGTTGGTGGGTTATGGTTGCGACGGTTTTCGCTACTTGTTTTGCTATTTGATTTCTTCCTGACGATATGGAGAATCAAAAGAAACGAAAATAAGGAATAAGTCAAGATAACCTGGGGTTTGCTTTCCCAGTACACTTGCAAGCAGTTCAGAGAAGACAGGAGATTTCATTGTATATTTTCAACACGAACATGGGCGGTATTATTCTTCTTTTCTGGCGTTTCAAAACGATGGGAAAGGGGGATCGAAATGAAATGGAACAAACTGGGAAGATGGGAGATGAAATTATGACCCCCGATACGTTTGTATTATTAGTATTCATGAGGTAATGGCGGTTTGGCGATATTATTGATGGATGGATGGATGAGGCATGAGGCATGAGGCATGAGGGATGAGGGATAAATATATCCCTCAATAGAATATAATATGATGATAACGTGAGTAAACCAGCACAAATGAGGGATAGGCAATGGTCTTTAGATAATATAAATTGTGTGTTTTATTTCTCGATTTCATGGCGTGAGCGAAAAATGAATGAATGAATGAATGATTCGAGTGAGGTTCGTGTATGTATTAGTGGAAGTATGGACGGTTCATTTCAAGTCCAGCGACTCCTTCATCGTTCGGTTAAATAATGGGACAGGAAATGAGGTTGTGTTCCTTTTCGTGAGAAATTTTAGATTCTATATATCCATGTCCATTTTATTCCATCTATCTATTTTGTTTTGTTTTATTCTATTCCATTCCGTTCTATATTGTGCCCTTCAAGTCGATGCAAAACTCCTCGCTTTACGTCGTCGAATCAATTCTCCCAACGGTATCTCATCTTCATCCACAATATCCGCTTCTTCATCCACCCCATAATCTCTCAATCTATCACCTTCGGAATTTGTCCAGCCTTCTTCTCCGTCGAGTCCCTCTTCATATTCTTCACTTTCATCTTCATTCTCCTCCTCTGCGTCATCTTCTTCATAATATCCATCTCCATTATTGACAGTGCCTCCTGTATCACCTTTCTTCCAGCGTTTCAAATCCGCTTCTTGACGCTGTCTAAATGCATCTCGTTCTTCCTCTACACTCCCGTAGACTTTCTCTTCCATTGGGATCGTTTCCACACCCACACATCCCGCTCTCCTTCCCAACTTATCCGGATCCGGAGGCGGCCACATGCCCACCCTATCATTAAATCCATTTTCCTCCCACGTCCCCGCACTCTCTAGATTTGGTCCGCCTGCAAGCGGATTGAACCACATAAGGATATTCGCACCCCCCATTGCTTGCACAAGATTCTCCCAAATACCTATATCGAAGGGGAATTCCACTTTGTGCACCCTGACTTTGCGTCCTCCATTGGCATACACATAGCCGCGCATATTTCTCGATTTCGAGCGCTCGATAACCGCATCGTGGCGTTCGATTTCCCAGGCTTCGATCATGTAGATGTTTGTTGCGAGGGAGTAGACGGTGCGCAGAAAGAGGAGGGACATGGCGAAGAGGGAGAGCCCAGCGGAGCAGATTATTACGAAGAGAAAGGTGAGGGAGGTGGTTGAGGGTCCTAGGTAGGAAGGAAGGGTACTTTCGGAAATGACGTAGCTGATGCGGATGCAGAGAAAGAAGGCGAGGATGAGGAGGGAAAACACGGCGTAGAAGAGAAAGCGGACGAAATGGGGGAAGGTGATGTGGGAGACGCAGTTGTTGGTCCAGGGACAGTGGTGGTCCATTTTTGGAATACAGCTAGAGCGTGTTAATGATGATACTTATCCAGAGTTGGATTTTAGAAAAGTAGAATGAGAGACGGGGAGATATACCGTTTACATTGTTTACAATGATGTGCTCTAGGCGGCTTCACCGCATCACATTTCTTACACCATCTCACATTTTCCCACTCTATCTTTTCTAAGCCTTCACTTTCTCCAATAGCCTTCTCACCCCTCCCGTCCTTCTCCGTTTCCTTCTCAATCTCATTCGCAACTTTATCAACCCAGCCCTTTTCCCCCGGATCAACAGAACAAGTCTTCCAATAACACCATATCATAGCCCACGCACTTGCATTGAAAATCACCGTTTCCCCGGTACTCAGAGACCCGGGCTCGAGATAATGAAATAGTATCTGGGATCCATAAACGAGAAATATCATGTGAAAGTAACAAAACGGTTGTGCGAGATCGGTTATCTTATTGATTCGGCATTTGGATAGAAGGGAAAGACGCGTTTGCGTCATGATGAGGTGGGGTGTTTACATGAACTGGATTATTCGCGTTGATGAATATTGATATTGATATTGATATCGAATCTTGAAGCTTTGTAAGGAGTATCGGGACGAGACCCCTAAATTCGTGCATGTATACGAGTACGCACTAGGTAAGATTACATACGTAGCCTTACAGCCCGCCCCCTCGTATGTACCACCTAAGCTCGGACACCCTGACCCGAGCCGAGATTAGGTAATAACGTCAGGATGGAACGGACTTTCCATACCTATGCGTAATTGGTCAGCTCGTTAAACATATCACGTGCACCAGGGATAATTATGCGACACAGCAAAACTGGCAAATGAATGGAAGACGGAGCAATCTTGGCCTGTCGGCGCAACTGTTAGACTTCTTCAATTGCCATTCTCGCACGTATAGAAGAGACTAGCGGGAAATTCGAGGCATTGCAAATATGGAAAACTCATGAGACTATCGTACGTCCCCACGTAAAGAAAAGAAATCCGAGATATCCTTACCCGTTCGAATAAGCTTTGTAGACAAGGTGCAAGTGCACTTTTTTAGCTGCTGGGGATGGAGTTTAAAGTGGGCTCTAGAGCTAAGGAACCATTGTTGGGAGCTGGGACGGAGCGTTTGATAGATTGATGCATTGATGATAGGCTGAAGTGGAGTTAACACGGAGCGATATGGTTGGTACGAACGTAGTTTTTTGGTCTGCCATGGGATTGCGATTAGAAATGTCTAGGATTCTAGAGGTTAGCTCGTTTTTTCCTGAGATCTAGGCTGGATGACTAGATATATAGAGATGCATGTCCGAGTCCGTATTTTGAATTATACCATGTTTTGTTTGAATCAAGTCAGCTTCATGTTGTCTTAGCAAAGTTCTTCCCTTTCGATACGTTCTTGCATTACGTGAACATTCATCTTCCGCTATTACATTGATCTCCTCGTGTACCCATCGCATCATATATGGTATTTCAACCATGGTAGGAACCACGAAAACTCCGGACTTGGAAAATTCCACAATCACACCAGCAAGATCTTCTAATACCAGTGCTTCAGATCCTCCTGTCAGTATTCAGGAGAAACCTGCCGCCACAGATGTCCCCATCGAAGCAAAAATCGAATTCAAACCAAGCACAGCCTTCATATTTGCTTTCTCCTCCATATGTCTCATCACTCTCGCCGCCGCACTTGATGCCACCTCTCTCAGTATCGCCCTGCCAATCATCACCGCCAAACTTGGAGGATCAGCCATCGAAGCCTTTTGGTCTGGCACATCGTTTCTGCTCACTTCTGCGGTATCTCAGCCTGTGATTGCGGGGTTAAGTCATGTTTTTGGCAGAAAGGAATTAATACTCGGTTCGGCTTTATTATTTGGTATCGGTAGCATCTTGGCAGCCGTGGCAACGAATTTTACTTGGATGTATGTGTTGTCTCAGACTAGGCTGAGGGATATTTGCTAATCGTGAAACTTTGACAGGCTGGTGGGTAGAAGTGTTCAAGGCATTGGAGGAGGAGGAATCTTGTCTTTGGGTGAGATTCTCATCACAGATTTGGTACCTCTGTCTGTTAGAGGGGCTTATTTTGGTTATATGGGTATGAGTTCCTTATTGACCTAAGATATTATATCAACTAACTGTATAAATAGGTAGTATCTGGGCTATCGGAAGTGTTGGTGGTCCATTAATGGGTGGTGGTAAGTTTTCTTCCATCCTCTTGCACATACTCGTCTAACTTCTTCGCTAGCTTTCGCAGAAAATGTCTCTTGGAGATGGATCTTCTGGATCAATATTCCCCTCATTGTATCCGGATCAATCGCAATCATTCTATTTCTGAAAATTACCCGTACGCCAGGAAATCTGTTAGCAAAAGTCAAAAGATTCGATTGGCTTGGTTCCGTCGTCTTCATCTCTTCAGCAATATCTTTCTTGATTCCTATCACATGGGGTATGAATATCCGTTCCAAATCTATAACTTATGTCGCTAACAAGACTAGGCGGTGTAATGTACGCTTGGAATTCGTGGAGAGTACTCTTCCCTCTCATAATAGGCGTAGTAGGTTTAATTGGTTTCTCCTTTTATGAAAAAAGACTATCCGATCGCGCATTCGATTCCGAAGGCGAACTTCTACCGGGAGATAATGTCGAGCCGATCATCCGTTTCAGTATCTTCGGTACATGGTCATCGATTTCCATATACTTTCAAACAATGGTTCACGGAATGGTTCTTTGGTCTTTGTTGTACTATCTTCCATTGTATTATGAGGCTGTTCAGGGTTATTCACCTATCGTCTCTGGTGTTGCCATCTTACCCGAAACTGGTTTCGTTGCTGTAAGTCATACAAGTCCTTTTTCTCCAGCTCCTCAAACTTACTAACACATCCCCAGCCCATGTCAGTAGTAGTCGGTGTCCTTGTTGCCAAAACAGGTCGCTACAGATGGGCACTCTGGTCCGGTTGGTCTCTCGCAACTTTCGGTTCTGGACTTCTCTATCTTCTCAAGCCATCAACTTCAATTGTACAATGGGTATTCATCAATGTTCCCATCTCAATCGGTACAGGAATGTTATTCCCAGCCATGGGGCTCGGAAATCAAGCCGCTTCCCGTCCGCAAGATGCAGGCCACGCAGCTGCTTTCTACTCCTTTGATCGTGTGTTTGGTCAAGCGATTGGTGTTGCTATCGGAGGTGTTGTGTTTCAAAATCAAATCAAGGAGAAACTTCTCGCCTATCCACTTCTTGCTAGTATGGCAACAGAATATAGTAAAGATGCAACGGCATTAGTGCAATTGATTCAGAATTTGGACGAAGGATTAGAAAAGACTCAGTTGAAGGAGGCGTATGCGGATAGTTTAAAAATGATTTGGATTGTCATGTGTGCGTTGTCTGGAGCGGCGCTGGTGTCGAGTTTATTCGTCAAAGGATATAGTTTGGAGGTGGAACATAAGACGTTGCAGGGGTTGAAGGGGGAGAAGAAGAGTGATATGGAGGCGGCGGGGAAGAAATAAGGGAGTTTTTGGGTTTATGATTTAATGATGTTGGATTTATGCTTTTTTCAATTTCGGGGAGGGTCTTGGTATGATATGATAGATATGGGACGGCATTTGGCATTTATAGAGTATAGGTTGGACGAATACAAGATGATAAGGAGGGGGGATTTGGTCCTCTCTTTTCACGGGGTTACTCGGAGTTTGTAGTAGAATAATATTAATCTCATTTCTCTCAAGTTCTTGAAATATTAACACTGATAGAGTGCCAATACCTCATGTAGTGAGTGGGCGCACAGTATTTATTCTAACTCAGAACATCAGACATGATAATCGAAGGACTTAATATGCGAATTGAAGTGATGTACATTACTGCCGTTTGGTACAATGCACATCTTAGGAATATGAGAATCTTTCTTGTTGTGGATCTGTCATTGGGAGTAACTAAGCCAGGTCTTTATTTGAAGATACCTGATTTATAGAACTGGTGGAATTATGAATATAGTGTTATATTTCACGTGCATTTCCACTGCTATTATAGTGTGCGAATGCCGATATATAATATATAGTTCTTGGTATAAAAAATCTCAAGTACTCCTCCGAAATTAAGCCATAAACTTCTCTTTGGTATCAAATTCACATGCAGTGTAGATAAATTCGTCTAGATGAAACTCTGATTCCACACCATCATAATGTCTCATCTCCAACGCCTCGCTATCAAGTTCAAGTCACACTTATTAATAATTATCATTATGTAGTCTAGAAATTCAATGTGAACATTCAAGCTGAAAGCGTTACACAGCATATCCCAAGAAAAACACCAAGCCAATCAAGCGAGCTTCTGTGTTCCACACCAATAGGGGTTTCAGCTACCCCACCACGAAACGTCATCATCTGCATGATTCCCCTCCTTGAAATCCAACGCTGCTGATCCAGATTTCCGGGTTGAAAAATATAACAAGCTCCTCTGCGTACTTTAACGATCCGTTTCTGTTATTATAGTATCATACACAAAAGACAACTCTTCCTTAACACATCACAAGAAATTCTATTACGAACCTCAAATAGTAAGTTCTAATCAAAGGATACTATCAGGATGTTGTCTTTCGGCGAAAGCTTTTACGGAGCTCCAACATGACCCCGCACAAGCCACCTCAACAAAACAAACACATCTTCTGTCCTTAAGTTCTTGACTGACAAAATTGCATTTATAGCATTTCTCAAACAAAACAATAGCAATCATGTCTGGCTACGGAAACGAAAGCTACGGTGGTCAACAAGGCGGAGGATATGGAGGCGAAGGTAAGAATTACAGTCTTGAATATGGGGGATCACCGGGGCTTTGAGGACGGAACACGCTGACTCGGATCTGTAGAGAGAAGAGAACATGGCCGCAGAGATGAGGAGGGCTATGGTGGACAGCAGGGTGGTGGATATGGTGGAGAGGGACGACAAGGCGGCGGATATGGCGGTGAAGGTATGGTTCCCAATATCCATTCCTTTGTTTCTCTATGTATACAGCATAAGCTTACAAATTCTCACAGAAAGAAGAGAAGGCCAACACGGTGGAGCAGGCGGGCCCGGAGGAGCATTCGGTGGCGGAAACTTTAACGAAGAGCGTCGTCAAGGAGGTGGAGAAGCCCAAAGCTATTACGGAGGTGGTGGACAAGGAGGACAAGAGGAAATCCGTCACGGCGGTCGCGATGAGAGATATGGAGGAAGTGGAAACAACCCATATGGAGGCGGTGGAGGATACGGTGCCGATGATGAGGATTTGAAGGGCGCAGCTCATCATGCTCAAGAACATGCCGGTGATTCGGGAGATTCTAGCTTGTTCTCGAGCGTCTTGGGTTACTTGGGCCAGAACAAACAAAAGATCGGTAATCAAGATGTCGATGAAGAAGGTATGTCATTTCAACTACACTGCTACTGTCTAACCTACAAAAATATACTAATAAGATCAAAATAGAAGCTGTAAACTCCCACAAACAATTCTATGGCGGCGGCGGCTCTTCCGGCGGTTCTTCGGCATCCTCATCTAGCATGGGCAGTGCTGCCGCAATGCAAGCACTCAAGATGTTCAACGGTGGCTCATCCGGAAACTCCTCGTCCGGAAACTCTCAAAACGCTTTCGTTGGAATGGCAATGGCACAAGCCAGTAAATTGTTTGATCAACAAAGCAGTCAAGGAAATGTCTCTTCTGGTTCTTCTAAGGAAAGCGTTGTTCAGCAAGCTGGTGAGATGGCTCTTAAGATGTATATGAAGAGTCAAGGTGGTGGAAGCTCAGGTGGTATGAGTGGATTGATGGGACTGGCAAGTAAATTCATGTAAGGGAATTGTTCACAAGAATGGTTGTTCAGGTGCTAGGCTGGGAGGGTAGTTTATGATATGTTATGATAGCATGATTTTGATGAATGAAGCAATGAAATACTTAGTAGTTAAGCGACTTGAAAATATTTCTACCGGTTCCTGTGTGTACGGTTAAAAAAACTGTATGATATATTACAGAGGGTTGATAGCTGGCTTGGAGCGTCAAATCAAATGCTTGTCCGATAACTCTTACCTGCTTGACACACTGCTGTGACGATATACGCCACTTGTTGGTACCTTCTTGTGAGGATCTTGATTCATACCTCGATTTTATACATCGATTTTATATCTAGTCTACTCATAATTCGCAAACATTCTCGATCCCAAGAATGCAAGATTTTCGCAAAACCAAGGTGAAACTAACATGTGAAGGAATCTCTGAGTAACCTTGCATTACAAACTGAGTAGATCAGAATGAATTTATCAAGCTGACACAATCAAAGCCATGTACAGTGCGGGTAAGGGATCGACTTCTGTTTCGCCAATGTCATACGTATGTGGAACATTCGATTTGTGGCTGAAGGCGAAGGACTACTTTCGCTTTATCAACCCAACCCAACAGGAGACAGTGAGTAATTAAACCTAGCTTGGCTACTCTAGATATCAACGTTGTAGATTCACTGCTCCGATCTTAACATACCACATTCGACCATCCCCGACTAGTCATGTCTAACTTTGGAAAGTATGGTTTTAGAGCTAGTTTGGATATACAAATCCGCACTGAATCCACTGAATATTCCATACTTTTTGAAAACAGATTTTGAATTCATATTTGGATATTAAATTGCAGATTTTATTAAATAATCTATATTTCAATAAATTTAGTGTATTTTGAAATAAAAAGAAAATAGATTACTTTAAAATGATATTAAATAATTCATGTTTTTTAATAAATTTATATGGAAAAATAAAAGTATAAATTGAAAACGAGAATTAGAAAAAGTAGGTTTTATTAAATCTATTAAAATAATTCGTTTTTTTTATAGATCTTTATAAACTTTAAAACCTAAAGTTTTAATAGATAAAGCCTAAAGTTATAATAAATAAAACCTAAAACTATAGATTTATTTTGAATTAAAGTTTATAATTATATTTAAATTTAAATAAAGCTATCCCCATATTCACTTATTTAATTATTTAAATAGTAATAGCAAACTAAAAATTCGAATTACCCTATTTAATTTATATATATATTATATATATACTCCACTTTCTTTTATTTTAACGAATTTTATAGTAGATTTGATATACAAACTATAAAATTACAAATCAATAATCCATTTTTTTTAAAGTGAATTATTATTACTGCAGAATCTGTGGTGATATAAAGAACGGATTATTTCAGTGGATTCAGCACGGATTTTGCAATCAAACGAGCCCTTAGGGTCATGTTTATGGAAATGATTGGCACTTATAGAGAAAGACGGACGTGCAACTGATGAATATTTCCCTAATTGAGTAGATCTCTTCGACGTCTGGCATGGCACTGTGAAAAACTCAGTCAACTTTACATCGTAAGCGTTGGACTGAACGCACTAGATATAGTAGCGCAACACTATCACGTGAATAACCTTTAACGCCGGCGCCTAATTCTTAGCGCCCCTCGCAGCCTTTTGGAACAAGGAAACCAAGATAAGACTTTCAATTCAAATATCTTCTGGATATCGACGAAAATCCACCTTGACACCTATCGTGAGAAAGGATGTTTTCCTCTTCCGTTCGAAGGGCTGTTTTAACAGCACCGCCACTACCGATAATCCTACCTGTCCATAATGTCGCATCACGAGCTGCTACTTCTCAAGCCTTTTCATTCCGTTCTCATCAACGGAGATTATCCTCCTCCTCTTCGTCGAAACCTTCCAGTCCGGCAGATGGATCAAAGGGAGTAGCAGAGGGGCAGGCGGTTCCTGCATCTCCATCACAAGCAAGACCCGATGGCGAGAAGAAAGCTGCGAAAGCGGGGAGAAAAAAGGCAAAGGATGCTTCACCCGGGTCTGCGAACAAAGCCGACACGATGCACAATCTACCCAGTGTACCCAGTACCAGTCATATTGCGCCGAATCGTGAGTTTGCACACTTACAAACATTTACAGGAAACGTTTTAACTTACATATCGCAGAAATTGCCGCATCCGCATTCTTCTCCCTACACAGACCTATATCCCTCACTATGAACTTCCCTAAAGCCGTTACCGACGAAGCGTTCGCCGCTATCTTTGCTCC
This sequence comes from Botrytis tulipae, assembly GCA_004786125.1. Lineage (NCBI taxonomy): Eukaryota > Fungi > Ascomycota > Leotiomycetes > Helotiales > Sclerotiniaceae > Botrytis > Botrytis tulipae. The sequence goes on from PQXH01000141.1 coordinate 22,282, forward strand.
ACGAACTCGATCGAATAAATCGCAAGATGTGATAGCTACCCTATCAAATACACTTCAAACACTTGACTCTGCCACCGGGTCCCTCAAACAACTTAATATCCAAGATCAATGGAACGAAGAGACAGATGAACTCCGCGCCGGGATCACCGCAGATTCCTACCGCGTTCAACATCTTGACAACGCTAACGAACTACCCCGCTCTATGTTCGCTCGCAAATACACACCCTTTTCCCCTCCCCCCGCGCCCGTCCCAATGAGTACAGAGGAATCTCTTGCAGCAGGCGCAGAAGCCGCCGCTGAACAAGCAGAAGCGCATCTCCCCCAGCAACGTACCTACCACACCCTCCTCGCCATTACCGAATTCACGGATTCAGCCGGTGAAGTAACATATACAGCCGAAAGCGGCCCTATAGTATCCGAAGACCCACCCAGAAGTTATCTAGAGCGTTCTAGAATGCGTCGCCGGGAGAGAGCGACAATGTGGGCCATCAGTGTGAAGAGACAGCGGAAATTAAAGATGAAGAAACACAAGTATAAGAAGTTGATGCGTCGGACGAGAAATTTGAGACGAAGATTAGATCGTAATTAGTTTTTTTCCTGCTCATTATACAGAAATGGAGACTATGATTATGATGCTTACGTTTCCTTGGCTTGAATTGGGGGCTTTGAGCTCACTTCTGAAATTTTGGGGCATTTTGAGGAATACATGCGTGCATATTGGGGTATTGGGTTTTCCTTGATCTCTATGAGGGTAGAATAGGGCTATTGGTGGGGGTTGGAGATGGCGTGAGACATCATGACTGAGTAGCCAGCTACTGGTTTTGATCTAGCAATAGCATCTCATAGTTTACGAGAGTGGGCATTTGTCACTAAGAAATTCCGCTTTCACAAACGTACCGCTGCTCACTCGCTCGGTAACCCTATTCCCTACTCCCCTTTCCATTCCAGTGGTAGATCATATCTCCCTACCCCTACAGTTTATCCTCAATTAGTAAGCCAAGAAACAATTGTACTTATACTATCAATTAATCAAATTGAATTGAACTATGTGTTGAAAACAAAACTTGTATACAAATAAAGCATTTCCCTTTCTATCTATGGAGAACCACCTGCCCTACCCACCCCTTTCTTTCCTCCCAGACTATAACACTAGCAATCTCTGTCTTTCTATATCAGAAAACGCTCTCAAGCACAATGCATACGAAAATCCCCGTATCAATGCGAACACAGGATTTTGTAGAAAATACCGCCCCTTGACCTCGCCAAATTGCACGTAAAGAACAATGGTTTTGCTTCATGTCTTCATTCTATCTGCTTTCCATATACTTCAGTCTCGTTTATCTTGTCCTGCCCCATCAGCTAAGAACCTTTGTCACATGATATCGCTTTCTTCCTCGATTACCAATCATCTTCATCTTCTTTTTTAGCATTTCCTTGCATTGCGCTTTGCCTGGCTCGTAAAGCTTCAGCTAGACCACCAGCCAAGCTTGGAGTGGGAGTGCTCCGGCCGCTGTTATTACCACTTCCATTACTAGAAATACTCATACCAGAATCACGGGGTGCAGGAGGAGGGGCTGGTTTCCTACCCGCTACTGGGCGTTTGGCAGGCGGTGCAGGCGGAGTAGGCTTAGAGCGAACCGCAGCGCCATTAGCACCGTTCATCTTCGGAGGTCCAGGGGGAGGTGGTGGTGTTGGACGAGAGGCGACAGGTGGTGGTGGTGGCGGTGCGACTTCTTCGAGGTAAGCAGTGGGTGCCCATCCTTGACCACGGACATTCTTGGTGAGCCACCAGCCTGTTCGTTGTTAGTTTAACTGGCATTATCACATAATGATTGGACTAAGCTTACCATTTGTCTCCTTTTGGAGAACAGTCACTATCTCACCCTGCTTGAGAGAAAACTCATTGGCACTCTGTCCAGCAAATTCGTAGAGAACGCGGTATTGAGGCTCTTTCGATGCTGGAGCCGGGGGAGGAGCAGGTGGGGCAGGTGGAGGAGGTGGAGGCACAGCTCTCGTAGATTGTGCTGATTGTAAAGAAGGATTCCTTGTATGCACTGGAATAGAGGCTGCAATAGGATTGGCTGCGGGTATCGGCGCAGGTATCGGCCTTGTTGCTGCAGGTGAAGGAACTGGCTTGGGTGTTGGTCGGTTTCCGTTCGTCAATTTTGAGGGTCGTCCTCCTGGTCCTCCAGGCTTGATAAGACGCCCTGAGGTGAATGGTTTCGGCGCGACAGGCTTGCCTTTTGGCAAAGGCTTTGATCGCGAATTGGGTGGCTCGCCTGCCTGGGTGTGAATAGTCCCACTCTTGTAATGATCTTGAGCTTGTTGAGAGTCTTTGACCACCTTGATTAGCTGCATCTTGTTAGGCTTCTTGGCATACTCGATCGAGTCTCCTATTTTAAGATTAAAACCGCCACCAGGCATTGCTGCTTGCATATGTGTAAATAGTTCGGTCTTAAAAACACAGGTAAGAAGTGGATCCGCCTCCTGTGGTGAGCCAACGCCCAGTGAGAACCAATCATCCCGACAAGTCGATACGCTAACGAACTTGATAGCTCCGAGGGGAATGGCTTTTTCCACAGCGATTTGAACCTGCTTATTTACAAGCTGCTGACTAACTATATAGAACTTCGCCTTCGTCATGATGAAGATGCGAGGACTAAGCTTACTCGATCGACCGAATTTTGTCTCGAGAATCTCACCGCGGCAGGAGAAAAGGGTGACTTCATTGGCTGGCAAATTGATTGAACCGCGTATTTTTGATCCAGGTCCTGTAGTTGCTGCAATTCCAAGATAATCACCCATGAAACGTCTTGAGCCTAGAAGACTGTATCTTCTTCTCTCTTTGCGTCCTTGTAGAATTTGGTGACCCTTCTCTCTTAACTCCAAAAACTCTTTACCCTCTCTCTTCTTCCTGAACATCCTCTGAATTCGAGTGGCGGCTTCGATTCGGATTTGTAAGAAAGCTCTCCACACACGTTGAATACGGGCAGCCATGTTGTGCCAGTAGCGATCTCGCATGTGTTCCAGGGCAAACAGAGTTTCGGGTGCCTTGATAAATGCCTTGGTCACACCCATTTGATATTCTTCAACAGGTATGTTAGTGTCTTTCAGAATTTGCATTGCTCCAGTTTTTGAATCTCCTGTCCATATATAGTCGCCTGCATAAGAGGTTTTAGGGGAAAGTAGGTAAAATCGTTCAACGAATTTATCAAATGTTTGACGATATGCAAATCCGGCACGACGAATACGAACGTTCTCTTGTAAACCAAGGTACTTGACTTGATGCAGAACATTCTTCTCATTATACTCCGTTGGTGACTTATTCTCGTTAGGCTTGATGGTACGGATATATGATGGTGTTGCCTTCATCAATGTTGCCACTAAATCATTTGCTGAGGCCTTTATTTTATCACCAGCAGATGGAGGCTGTTTTCTGTTGTCCTGATCGACTTGGTGGGGGAATAATTCGTGAATGAACTGGTTTTTGCTCTGTCCGAACAGGTTGAGTAAGCCCTTGAGAAGTTGATCCTTATTCTTGTCTGTAATTCCATCTACTGTATAGCTCACATCACCAGCATAATGCTTGACAATGAAATTGCCTTGTCGAGGGGTAAGATGAGGATTCGACATTCCGCCAATTGCCTGCATGAAAGTACGATCACATGCAGCTGGATCGGCATGAGCTGTCTTAGTTGCATCTTTCATAGCGGAAAATATACCTGGTGGTCTTGTAGCTTCGATCAAATCGCAAACAATTTTGTTGTCAAAGTACTTGATTGGCGTCCATTGGATCTGCTCCCGGGCATATTCCTCTTGTTCAGTCTTTAATGTTAGCTGAATAAAGATCTGTTGCAATTTCTCGTTAACATAGTTGATACACAACTGCTCGAAACTGTTCTTCTCGAAAATCTCAAAACCATAAATATCGAGAATGCCTATCGAGTTCGATGTCGCCGACCGAGCAGTAAGGGATTTGTTGACACGCTCGACGATCCAATCGAAGAGGTTATTGTATATTGCTTTAGCAAGAGCATCTCTCGTGGCCAGCGCCTGAGGAACATTCGCGGGTGATTCAATAACTTCCCCGTTCCGAGGAGTAAGAATTCTAATAGTGATAGCTTGAATAACATGGCCTGCATCACAATCCAGCAGGTATGCCAGAAAGTCAACAACTGATTGATCCACAACTGCAGCATATCCATCTTCATCCTCGCGAAATTGAATATTTCCAGTCCATAAGATAGCAGCTAGCATGCGGAATATCTCATCCTGTTCAGCTTGCGACAAACCGATAACTTTCATGGCATTCAAAGTATCCTGATACTCGGCGAGATCATCAATTCCATCAACATCAAAGCACCCGGCTTTGCTTGTGTAGAGATACTGCGACGGTTGCTGAATACCATAATTCTCCCTGTATGCCTGCGAGGCCCCTTTTGTAAATTGGTAGAAAATGTGGAAATTCCGCTCATCCTTGATTTGAGTGACTACTCTCGTCTTCTCGAGAAGGTAATTTGTTATGTCCGCGCCCACCGGTTCTCCTTGCGCATTAAACTGCAATTGGAGGTATTTTCCAAAACGAGAGGAATTGTTGTTCCGTAATGTTTTCGCATTACCAAAAGATTCTAGCAATGGATTTGTCGCCAAGACCATGTCCTTAATCTCCTGAATGGATGAGTTGCTGCCTCCAGAAACATTGGCTATGTATTGCATGATTCGCTTTGCTGCCTCTGTCTTTCCTGCTCCAGATTCTCCTGAAATGATAACACATTGATTATCTTTATAACCGTTCATATTATAGTAGGCAGATTCGGCAACGGCGAAGACATGAGGTGGCATCTTAGATATTTGTTAGAAACGCAGGTATCCAATGTGTAGTCCGGTGTTTACTGACCTCCAGCCGATTCTTGCCTTTATAACTATCCAAGACTGCATCTGTGTAAATTCCCACTGTGAAGCGTTAGATGCGCGTACTCGAAGAAGTTGTGTTTTACTCACAATCTCGAAAAGGATTGACAGAAACAAGCACATGCCCAATGTACGTCTATATAAAACTGTTAGCACTCATCCTCCTCGGGAACCCTCCCATATCCGTGTTCGCTCGTCGCGAAGAGGGGCCATACATAGATTTCCCTATTATCGAATCTCTTCTTAAGATTCTCGTTGATTGCTTCATTAGAGACCTTACTGATCAAAGTAAGATCCGACACACCAACTTCCTTCTTCTTGGTTGTATCGAACTGGGCTTTCTGGATATTCGGCTTCCCCGACGGGGCACTCTCTGCGGCAGAGGCATTATTATTCCCCTTCGGACGACGACTGATACCCTGTTCCAATAGATGTTATTAACTATGCCGACTTTCTGAAGGATGCAAGAAGGCCTTTGTTGTTCCATACCATTTTGAAGTTGAGTCGACCCTGGTTATCAACCCCCCTTACAGGCGCAACGGTCCGCGCTGGAAACAGTAGATCTCAAGGAATGATATTGAGCACAGCGAATATGAAAGAAACTGCATGCAAGAGCCTATCATGAAAAGACCAGAATCGCACGCTCAATGCACAGGTTTTGGCAGTTGGTATATCGTCAAGTGTCAATAATTACTTCGAAATCGTCACTTGTAGATAGATGATCGGCTTCGCTACGAAACGCCCGTTCCAATTAACAAGCGCTAAATCGGAACGGTAAAACTTAAGGCTTTAAACTTCCTAATTAGTGGACTCAGCCTTCTTGACCACGCATTCCTTTTCGTTTCTTTTCGCCGCTTTGAAAACTTACGAAGCATCAACAAAGACCTCGGGGCTTGAATTGACATCTGCTTACCTCCATACACGAAGAAACCTCATTCTTTTACACATCTGGAAGAATAGCACTAACCTCAAGCTTTACATGTCATCATGCTGTGATGGAGCACATATGGAGCCCACGGGGAACGTGGCATTTGCTATAACATTGGTTGCGTCGATGTGATCCACTTGGCAAATTATTAATACTTTGATAGACAACCAAAAATAACCATCCATTCATTCAAGTCCTCGGCCAAACATTGTTTTTCATGATATCACTTCAACGGAACTTACTGCGAGTTATGCCTGCTATTGTGTAATGTGGTTGTCCCATGCTTGTTGCTCTCAGAAATCTTGTCTTTCTAGCATTGGATTAAAGCTTCTGGCTCCCGCATTGCTATCCTCCAATTGCTCATTTCATTTACTCCTTCTCTTTATGCGAAGAATTGATCCAGCATATACAAGTGTGTTTGCCGCAAATTTAATTCTCCTGTTTTTGAACTCTAACCCAAGTTTGCACAATTTGAGATTACACCGTGATCGCATTGCTCAAGCAATACTATACAATACAGTCTTGCATTCCCATGTAAGATTCGGTACAAACGACGGCCATCAATAATCAACTATCTCAGTGGAAAGGGCTACCAGCATTGCAGGTTTTTCTCGGTGGGAAGAACCAGTATTGTCTTTGGATTCGTCTATCCTAAGAGAAGGACTTACAGTACTCATGGGGTCCAGATATCATCTATAGCCACACCAAATGTGACCGAGTATCCATCGAGCTACAACTTCCTCAACACACGAATGGCCGCTGTGTATGGAGTTTTTCAGGCAAACATTAGGTTCCGTATCATTGTCTCCAGTGGATACACGTAACTGGTGGTGTTCCTACGCTCTATCAACGACAACGCATTTAGCATGCTAGAACTTTCAGCTCTTTCGCACATTGCAATTCGAAGATTGCTGATACACTCTAGTGATTGGAACTGCGCCTGTGGTCATGGTGTGTGTTTATGGCCTTTTGCCAATGCCAAGGAATTCACGAGAGAATAATTTGATCGGCTTCAAGACTCGAATGAAATCTATATACAGATTATTATCGGTACATCGTATCTCCGTTGTATACCCCCTTTGTTAATGAAGCAAGATCTCCATCTCTTAAGTTATGGGTAATAAAGTCACAGGGAAAAGTCACAGGGAACACACTTTCATCGACAGCCCCTCGATGGACGTGCCCTTGTTGACGAAAGACTGTTTCCAAACCAGTTCTGAAACGACACAGAATTTCGCCTCTCTGACCTCGAATCTAGCAAAATGATTTTGCCAGATAAATTTATCGGTACGAAAGAGCACAGGGGTCGTGCTTTTGCCAATTGACTGCTACAACTACGATTTTTTTTGTCATGATTTCCTACTCGAGTACTGCGCCGATAAGGCATATGATACACCCACTGCATGGCTGGCTTTGGTTTGGTGCTTTGTACTGTGCCTTCTAGTCAGATTTGGATTAATAGTCAATGCTTGACAAGTCCGGGGCGATGAACTAAGGTGAAGTGTCAGCCCCTTCGCCAATAATTCTGCTACAAACCTTCGTGAAACCGTCGTTATCACGTGATTTCAGTATTACCCAAGATAAGGTTTTGCATTTTTGGGACCTGCAGATATCACTGAAGTAGTTGGACGAACAGAAGTTCGGACGGCAATTTAATTCAATGACGGTCCATTAACACCCAGGTACTTTATACTTGTGAACGCTCGGATACCATTTACATACCGGTATCAAATCGCACTACTTCTGACTGTAATAACCTTATGGACTTCGCCATGGTCACTTTTCTGTCCAGCCCTAATTATGGACCCAGACTCGATTAAATGCCTACCAGCCCAGGACCCAACGTTTAGCTCAGCTAGCGATACATGACAGCTTCGTGCGATAATCCTCTATTTGAACGAAATTTCAATATGATGCAAAATTGATTGAGGCAAAGACTGATTATTATACATTGTAGAGCTATGGTCACGAGGTCGACTGAACACATCGTACCAATGTAGCCTTGCATATACTGGCTTAGTATATGAACGATGTCACCACAAAATCAAGTTCCATAGTTCCCCCGTCCTGCACACCCATCCGTGTATGTATATGAATTACAAATTGAGTCGAGAATGATTACCCCATAGCACCTTATCTTCAAACGAGGGTCCAAATATTCGACACAACAACAGTCGACATTTAACTAAATCTACTATCTGCGGTGAAGGTCCTTTGTACTGGCTCATGTATGGAATCTTAGGTTGGTGGATCCAAGTGAGCTATTCTGGTAAAAACCCAGAAAGAGACCTTTTGTGGAACGAGGTACCAGATGGATTGATGCAGACGACCAGGACTCGTGCATAAGGGCTGCTTCTATCAATACATTCATCCAATTAAATGTGATTGTCAAGCGCCTGGGGTAGCTTGATACCCTGGTTATCCAGAGACGGGTGACAGTGGCCATTCTCAATAGAAAACCTCGAATTCGACTTTGATTTCTCATTTCTATTTCTTTCATGAAATTTATTCACTCATGATCCAAAAAAAATCAACACCTTGGACATTATATTACGGAAATTCGACAACTTATTTCAATCTTCTTTGAGAGTCGGATTTGATTCCTTCGAACTCTCCTGATCGATCAATTGATATTCCGAAGAAAAGAAGTACGGTAGACAAATCTATTCCCCTCTCGAGCCCCTGTTCAAACGTCTAGATAAGATCGGATATTTTTGCAACACCATTCATCGCTCCTTTAATGCTTCTGGGGTCACTTGCAACAACATCCGTCTCAACTCAATCAGCAAAGTTTTACTATACAAGCTCACTTGATATCTTCTCATCCTTCGTACCATACGAAACCATAGCCTGCTTCTGATTATCAAAATATTGGATCGATCTGATACCGCCTTATACCTTGCGAAACGCACTGTTACATCCCATCTACCTCCTACTTGATTAAAAAGCTCGGATGGCATTTTTCGAAATACAGTGATCTTCATACCTGTCAACGGGATCTTTCCTTGAACTTCATATGGAATAGGAAATTGAAAAGGAAAATCAGGTATTATTGTACAAATTTACCGGGATCTTTCAAGGAAAATCTGTCATCCGAATTCTTAGATTTGCGCCCGCAACAAACGGCTGTACGAGCGTTGGTGTCGAACCTAATAAGACTTTCTCACAACATACCTATCCGTCATTGAAAGGATCAAGTGACTAGTGTGGTAGACCCAACGAGTAACCTTTATTACTCCAGGCTTGCCCACAAACCCTAGCTTTTGTCTTCTCCTTCCTCGGCGTCGTAGAAGAACAAGACTTCCCTCTCCAAACATTCTACCCAAGCTTTCCAAGCTTTTGGCTGCTGGCTCAGATCATTCTTTTCTTGTTATGAACATTCTTTTTTTACACATTCTTTTTGGAAAATACCTTACTTAATATTTCTACGTGGGTTCGGAAAGTTTGGTTCCTCTTGTCAATCATAAAAAGATCAACGGGTTCACTCAACTTTCTTCATCGATCTTGTCGCTGGACGACCTTTAATTCTTGGGATATTTGGATATAGAGAAGATGGGGGCTGTACAGTTTTTGAAGGAGCAGACTCGGGGAACTAAGTTGCTATTTAATTTCCTCTTCCATGGCTTTCACATTGGCCTGTTTGCTTTTGGATGGTGAGTCGGCTTCCAGTATATTTGCTATCTTCCGCTAATAAGTCATGCAGGTGGAAGCAAGCTAGTGACCCCAGACTATCAGGTTTGAATTCTCTTACATTCTCAGTATGGATATCGAGAGGTGCCGGTCTGGTGTTGTCTGTAGATGTTGCAATGATCTTGTTGCCCATGTGCCGCAATATCTTGAGATATATTAGACCAAAGGTCAAATTCTTACCACTTGATGAGTCTCAATGGTTTCATCGACAAGTAGCATACTCGTTGTTATTCTGGACCATATTTCATGTAGCTGCTCACTATGTGAAGTAAGTACTGCAAAATCCCATTTTTACTCAAATACTAACATTCAGACAGCTTCTTCAACGTCGAAAAGACTCAAATCAGACCTGTGACCGCAATTCAAATTCACTATACCGAAGCTGGTGGTATCACAGGTCATATTATGTTACTATGCATGATGTTGATGTATACGACTGCGCATGCTAAGATTAGACAACAATCTTTTGAAACATTTTGGTACACGCATCATTTGTTTATTCCATTCTTGCTTGGAATGTACACACACGCTACGGGATGTTTCGTCCGTGATACCGCAGACCCGTTTTCTCCATTTGATGGCGAGAACTTTTGGGGACATTGCTTAGGGTATGAAGGATGGCGTTGGGAGCTTTGGGGTGGTGGACTTTACTTCCTTGAGCGTGTATATCGAGAAATAAGAAGCAGAAGAGAAACTCAAATTGTTAGAGTCGTTCGTCATCCATATGGTACGTTATATTCTAACCATCATCATTCTAAACTAACAAATTACAGATGCCATGGAAATTCAATTCCGAAAGCCATCAATGAAGTACAAGGCAGGTCAATGGCTTTTCCTCAACGTCCCATCTGTTTCTCGTGAACAATGGCACCCCTTCACTATCACATCATGTCCGTTCGACCCTTACATCTCTATTCACATCCGTCAAGTCGGTGACTTCACCCGAACCCTCGGAGACGCCCTCGGAGCGGGTGCTGCACAAGCGAAACTTTACGACGGTGTCGATCCCAATGGTATGTATGAAGTAGCCCTCGAAAACGGTCAAAAAATGCCCGATATCCGCATAGATGGTCCCTACGGTGCTCCCGCCGAGGATGTCTTCGAAAATGAAGTCGCAGTCCTCATCGGCACAGGTATCGGTGTAACACCATGGGCATCCATTCTTAAGAACATTTGGCATCTTCGTCACGGAACAAATCCTCCCGAACGTCTTCGTCGAGTAGAGTTCATCTGGATTTGTAAAGATACCACATCCTTCGAATGGTTCCAAGTCCTTCTTTCATCTCTGGAAGCACAGTCTCAAGAAGCAGCATCACAACCCGGTAATGATGGACAAGAATTTTTACGTATCCATACTTATTTGACCCAAAAGTTGGATATCGATACGGCGCAAAATATCGTATTGAATAGTGTTGGTGCAGATGTCGATCCATTGACTGAATTGAAATCGAGGACGAATTTCGGAAGACCGGATTTTACAAAATTGTTCGAGGGAATGAGGGATGGAATCATGGATAAAACCTACATGTCTGGTTTGGAGGGAGACTTTAAAACTAATATTGGAGTTTACTTTTGTGGTATGTTTTGTCCTGTTGTGTTTTTGTTTCATATTCCTCTTCACACCTTTCCGATACATTCTTCATTTGAACATGGATATTAATATTCTAAATAGGACCAAACGTAGCAGCCCGCTCCATCAAAAAAGCATGTAAGAATGCCACGACTCGCGATGTCAATTTCTCGTTCTGGAAAGAACATTTCTAGACTGTCGATTGGGATTGTTAAGAGGACGGGTGTATGTTAGTCGTAGAGATGTTAAAATTCTCGCGAATTACTCTGGAATATTATGAATGGGAATGGAAATTGGGAGCAGGCGCGGATTTTTGGATACGATATGATTCATTTGTTACTACTTATTGATATGATGGATGACTAAAGGGATGGGTGTAGATAGCGAACGTTTGAATGAATAATTGAGAATAGTACTATCTATGACAGACAATTTTTAGATGCTCTTGCAGCGTATGATGTAATGGTGATGAGATATGAGAATGTGTGTATGAACCGACATCCTGACATGAGGTCGTTGCAATTTTCCTGGAAATCTTGAAGTGTTTGTTTTGCAAACTCGTGTAACTATGTGAGCTGATGCTATAATTGTTCAATCTATGTGCCAATATTTCAATTGAAGTATCTTCTCTATCGAGGCAATTTCCAATAATCTCACAACTCTTTAAAAATGCAGTCGGTCATATAGTCTAGTCCATATAACACATACAAATATACACCACAACCTCCTAGATTCTCGCTAATAATATCCTCCCCTATCCATCCATCATCCGACTACAACTTTTTCTTGCCTTCCTCCGCCTAAATCTTGCTCCTCCCCTCTTTACCATTCTTCTCAACCTTCACAACGACCTTCCCCCATGTCCCCCGCCCCCCTAAACTCTCCAATGCCCCTGGAACATCCTCCAACCCCACAAACTCCTTATCCCTAAAGACCGTTCCCCTGAATTTTCCCTCTTTGATCAATTTGAAAATTCCCTCCCATACCTCTTGGATCTTTTCTGGTTCGTTCTGCACATATGCTCCCCAGTGTAGTCCCACTATACTTATATTCTTCAACAGAACCTTATTCATCGCCACTTTCTCGATATTGCCGGCTGCGAATCCAATAACAAGGAGTCGTCCATTCCAGCGTATGCATTTTGTCGATTTGTCGATTAGACCCACTGGATCGAACACGATATCTACACCTCTGTTATTTGGTGTTAATTTCTTGACTTGATCGGGCCAAGAAGCATCGCCATAATCAATAACATGATCAGCGCCAAATTCTCGCGCTACCTCCAACTTTCGCTTCGTGCCAGCAGTAGCTATAACAGTTGCGCCGAATGCCTTTGCGATCTGCACGGCTGCAAGACCGACTCCACCGGCGGCAGCGTGAATAAGAACATAGTCTCCAGGTTTTATATTCGCGCGTGTGACAAGAGCGCCGTAGGAAGTGGGAGCGGTGACGAAGAGACCGGCTGCTTCGAAGAAAGACCAGGATTCTGGGACGGGGTAGAGAGAAGCTTCTTGGGCGCAGACAAGAGTTGCGTAGCCACCTTGCGAGGCACCGAAGACGCGGTCGCCAATTTTGTATTTGGGGGATGAGGAAGAGGAGGGTGTGGAAAGAATGGTGCCGCTGAATTCTGAGCCGGAAATCCCTAGGTTGGGGGTCAGTGGATGGTTGGGGGATTGAAATAGGAGATTGGACAGAATAAGTAATTATGAATTCCAAATCGTTTGCTAATGGGCAGATAGAAGAAATATCTTACAAGGCAGAGGAGGTTGGTGTTGATATTTCCCGCGAATTTGGAGCAGGTCGTAGAAATTGGTAGCGGTAGCATGAATTTCAATCAAGTATTGATCGGGATTTGGTACTGGATCTGGTAAATCCGTGACTTTAAGATCTTGAGGTCCCTAAATTGTAAGAATTGATTAGTATGCCGTATAGATATACATAAATATCGAAGGAGACAGGAGATGAAAGCTTGTGAAGCTCTCTGAAAGCCTACTTTGACATATTCTTTGATTTGAATTCCACGCATCTTGTAGATTGTTTTTCGGGTTATAGATGTGGTTTTGTTTGTTGGAAATGAGTGATTTCCCGAATTGATGGAATATAATATAGCACAAAAGATCGAAGGGGAGAGAGAAGAATGATTTGTATGTAAGAGTAAGAGGAGTATTGAAGTGGGTAAGCTATGAAATTGAAGGATCCCCGGATTCTATAAACGCGGGGACCGAGCCGAGGTCCAACTAAAAATTAATGGCTCGGTCGGTACCTTACCTGGCCCAGTTGAAAGTCTATCAAGAAGGTTGCTTCCTGGCCGGTAGTATCGGTAGTATTGAGAAGGCGGATTCCAATTCCTGAAAGCCATTGCATGAATGTCATAAGTGAACCTCCTACCCCAGCCTCTCTTATCTTACCTGGCCGGTACTTGCCTCTCTGCTACATTGTGTTTATTACACCTCACCGGGAGTCCGGATGCTGAATTCAACAAGCAACAGACCTCATTGGCGATGAATACGGGATATTGAATTTAAAGTCCAAATAGAGGCAACAATATGTAGAATCTGTGAAGAAAGATATTACTAACATATATACCGGCACGTGGTTGTTTAATTTAGCTTCTCTTTGTGGTCTGATATACTTCGTACTTTCTGCTCGATAAAGGAAAGGGGTTAGGCGGAACTCTACTCTACTTACTAGACACTCACTGGTACTTAGATCTCGCGCTGGGTCGGCCCTTGCATGGCTGTGCTTAATGGCCCTGGAAGTTACTTTGATAATTCCTACTTAGATAGTAATCAGAAGCCAAAAGATTGCAATGGAAGATGTTATCATCAGTCATCAGTCATCAGTCAGTCACCAGTCACACAACGTACCTACCTAGCTAGGTGTATGAGGGTATATATACTTTTAAGAGCTAACGATAAATAATGAATTAATTTTATCATAAATCAAACCGTTTGAATTTGTCTTTTTTCAAAAAAAAAATTGATTTATTATCGCATTTCTCTATCTCTAGTTTTAATTTCTCTTTCTCTTTCTCGCATATCATCCTTCCTCTCAAAATTTCCTAGTGACAGCCATCTTTGAACTATCGAACGTCATCTGAGCCATAGCCACACCCCTCAACGCCTCACTTAATATTTGCCTATGATAGATACGATTACCTACCCAATACACACATCAAACCACCTTTACTGTCAATCCAACAAACAACCCCCAACCATACCTGCCTGACTCTTTTAGATATCCAGATTCAATTCAATCTCCATCAGTCAACTCATAAATCCATCAAAGCCATTAAAATGTCGGACGAGACACCAACTGCGCCCGAGGGCGATTCTCAGATTACCTTCAAGGTCAAGACATCCTCTGATGGAAATCACACAATCACCATGGCAGAGACCGCAACAGTTCTTGACCTAAAGACAAAGCTAGCTGGAGGTGATTACGAAAAGATTCCAGTAGATCGACAACGGTTAATCTACTCCGGTCGCGTTATGAAGAATGAGGAACCTTTAAGCACTTATAAGATCAAGCCTAACAATACGATACATATGGTCAAGAGCGCACAAAGCAACGTTGCCAATGCTGCTGCCAATGCCGCAACTGGCGCTGCAGCAAGTCTCCCAACTAACATGGCTGCCGGAACTGCGAATAATCCTCTTGCTGGTTTGACCGGTGCTCGATATGCAGGCCATATGGGTCTTCCAGGTGCTGAAATGTTCGGCGCAGATGGTGGTGTACGTTGCCGATTCCTGAGAGTAATATTGATATACTAACATTTTCGCAGATGGGTGCGCCACCAAGTGAAGATGCGCTCGCTCAAATGATGGACGATCCCAATATTCGTCAAACAATGAACGAAGCTCTTAACAACCCGGACCTTGTCAACATGATGATCCAAAATACTCCAATGCTCAGAGATATGCCCAACGCGCGCGAGATATTACAATCACCCATGTTCAGAAACATGCTTACGGATCCGAACTCCATTCGACAAGCTGCTGCGATGAGAAGACAAATGGGGGGTGGAGGGGCTGGCGGTTTTCCCGCGCCGGGCGTCACTGATACTACACCCGCTGGAGCAGCAGGGAGCACACCAGGAAGTGGTCAACCCAGCGCACCACCTTTCAATATGTTTGGAATGCCTGCTGCAGGAGGTGCTAATAATCCATTCGCATCATTGTTCGGTGGACCAGGAGCAGCAGCCGCGGGTCATACTCCAGCCCAAACTCCTCCACCTCCCGCTTCTGCTGGGGGAACCCCATCAACTGGTACTGATGCTAATCCACCAAACCCCTTTGCCTCGCTGTTTGGGGGAGCAGGTGCTGGAGCAGGAGCCGGAGCAGCTGGAGCGGGATTCAACCCCTTTCAAGGAATGCCACAACCCACACCTGAACAATTACAACAAGCAATGCAAATGATGCAAAATGGAACATTCGGAGATATGTTTGGTCCTGGTGGATTTGGCGGTATGGGCGGAATGGGTGGTGCGGCCCCAAGTGCACCTGCAGCTCCAGCAGACACCAGACCACCTGAAGAAGTCTACGCCGATCAACTCAGGCAATTGAACGATATGGGATTCTTCGACTTTGACAGAAATGTGGCGGCTTTAAGAAGAAGTGGAGGAAGTGTTCAGGGAGCCATTGAACAATTGTTAAGCTAGATTTCTGGGTATTTTCTTACTTTTTAAATGTTTCTTTGGGCGGAGGGGCAAAGTATGAATTTATGGAGAATCCTCTCGAAGATTGATTCACTCTTCTCACATTTTCATGAGTAATTTTGATTTCCAAGATTTGCTTGCGTTGCTGAACCGGGTTGAACTAAGCTAAGCGCTTTACATCGGGTGTTGGGAGTCAATTAAATCAGTTATGAATACCTATTTTGAGATAATGTGAGTTATTATATGTGACTGGTGTGCTGTATTTAGCTGTGCAGATGAAGTATGGAAGTATGGAATTGTGGTATAAGTGGAGTATTCTAGCAACGTGGGAGAAATTCGACGGGTGTTTGTATGCGTGGACAAGTTTTCTATGTTTACATTCGCCCAGACAAGGAAGATGTTTTATTTGTTTGCCTGGATCTTCTTCCCGATGCTTTGCACGTCAGGCTTAGATATGAAGTCCCTTGGCGAGTGATTAATAGGATGAATTGAGAGGATTCTTTTGAATCTACTATAGAGCCTAGAGTGGTAGGAAGAGTTATGAGATAGGTTTGAGTATTACGAGTAGGTATCTAGGTAACCATACTTGAGAGCCTAGGAACTCATTTCGATTTGCTCTCAGCTATTTACTTTTGGCGTGTGAGTGACGTGTAATTGCGGGCTTGTGCATAGGCTACGGGATATGGCACATGCTTTTGACGCAGTGCATTGGGTGGTGATTGTAGATGGGGAGGCTTATGAATATGAGTGTGATTCATTGGATCGGGATCTGAGATGGGAGATGGGAGTTGGGGGTTGGAATTTTGTTTGCGAGGAACAGAAAATGGGGAAGTTTAAGCTGGGGTGAGCTGGGCTGAGTAGGGGGGGATGTTTGAAAGTGTGAGTGATGCTTTTTCTAGAGTTGAGGGGTTAGAGGAGAGAGAGGGAGAGAGGGAGAGAGGGGAAGAGGAAGGGCAAGAGGAAAAGGGACAGGCAGAAGAGGTCGAATTGAGATAACACTCGGTAAATGATGTCTACTTCCTTTGATTGAGAATCGAATTATTCCATGTCTTTATAGAATGGCGAGCTCAAAAACTAGAGATTACTTAATGGCTATGTTTATTGGATGTTGCTAGGTGAAAATGACACATGTATCTTCTGAAGTTATATTGAACCTCTGGATTGATATATCACAACCTATGAAAGTGATTTAATGAAATGACTAGAAGAAGTAGAAATGGTTTATGGATACAGAGATACCTGTGCAGGATTCTCGCACGAAGGGAAATCATTATTCAGAGATTCATTTGCACTTGACGGGCTGAATAGATGATTTACTTCTAGTTAGATCAAGTCTCACTGCCAATGAAAGTCCGTTCACTAGTTCAATATGTACCTAGGTAGTCAGTTTGATCGTGTAACCTTAGCCGAACATCCGACGGTTGTTTGAACACTCACCAAACCCGAATCATCTAGATCTATAAATTCACAGACACACAAACCAAAAGCTAGACAACAATTAGCAACTTCAAAGCATTACATGATCGAAGTGGTTGTCAAAAGAATAAATCAAATCGACTTCCCTTTTCTGTTGTCGGAAAGTTGTATTTCAATCCATCTCTTGTAACCTTAAAGCAAGCTATGGCCCCTGATTTGATCACACGTCATCCGTTCAAAGGAATCTGGGCTTTAGGTGCCATCACAGTGAACGCTGTCAAGTTGCCTTTTTGGCTCTTTTATTATTCATTCTCATCGAATCGACAGCATCCAGAATGGAACTTCAAGCAAGCCGTAGCGGCTGTCGCACTGAAAACTGCCGTTTGGCATTCATCTATGGTACAGGCCTCCACGCCTTTGGTTATAAAGGCAGAGGGTGAAGAAGAAGGCTTTCTTGTTCCAATCAAGCCATCTTCTATGCCAGGAGTTTACAAGGGAATCTGTGATGATAAGGAAATAAAACCCGCAACGATTTGTGGCTATTGGTATCCCTCACCTTACAACGCCGATGAGGATAAAACCAAGAAGGTTGTACTTCATTTTCATGGTGGAGCTTTTGTCACTGGTGACTGTCGCCCTAAAAAATCTGGGTATGCGGCCGGTCTTCTCACTCAGCACATTGGAAAGACGTTGATGGTCTCTTATCGACTTTCTTCAAACCCTGACGGTCGCTTTCCTGCCGCGCTTCAAGACGCTGTCACAGCTCTCCACTATCTCCGAGATCTAGGGATTGAGTACTCCAACATTATCGTGGGCGGAGATTCAGCAGGTGGTAATCTTGTTGCGGCATTATTGAGATATCTTGCTGATGCTGATGCGCCTGGTCCTGCAGCGGCACTTTTGTGGTCTCCCTGGATTGATATTGCAAGGACTCTTACTCCAGAAGTGTTGTATGAATCTCCACACAGATTCACAGATTACATTCCTGCCAATTTTGTGATCTGGGGTGCCAATTCCTATTGTCCCAAAGATGGTCCAGTCAGTATGGACTCTAAATGGATCAGTCCTGCAAAATCTCCATTCTATACAAAGACACCAATGTGGATCCAAGGCAATGGGCAAGAGATTTTGTTTGAACAAGTCAAGGAATTTTCAGACGGAATGAAGGGCATAGAAGGCAATAAAATTGCTTTTCATAGTGAGGAAATTGCGACTCATGATATTTTGCTGGTTGGAAATATCATTGGATTCGAAAAGGAAGCAGTCAATTCTGTGAAGGCAGCAGCTAAATGGCTGAACCAACTATGATTATGTATCGGGCGGAAGGGGATTGCACATCTCCAGTACGAAATGGGACATAACCATACGTTCAATATCCACAATATACTTATATGGTTATCTTCACGTCTTTTCTACGGTATGATGGGAGCAACTACAAAATGTTCGAGAAAGATAATCAGGAAGGCTACAGGGCTACACAAAACGTAGAACTAGGTATTCTCGAAAGGAATGACCTTAAATTAAGTCTAAATCTATCGAACTGCCACCCCTACTCTTTCGTTCGAACTTCAAGAGTCACTTTATTCTATATTCACGAGTTGCATAATAGTAATGTTGACCCCCTTTGTAGACTTTATCCGTGAACTAGAAGAAAAATGTTACCATACGTTTTTTTTTCGAGCCCCTTGAGGTTAAGTACTGTATTTTACGGCCTGAGAGAAATCATTTAGAGATCAAATTTGTGAATCAGAAGTAAGAAATTTTCACGCTTTTGGATATTAGCACCGCACTCATATTTGCAAGCTGTCTCGAGGCTGTACATCATATCGTAAGGCATTTCGATGGCTGTGTTCTGCATCAAAATAGACTGGAGATGGATGGGGGGGGGGGGGGGGGACCTCAAAATATCCCCAATTGAAAACCGAAAATAGGGGCGGCCGTTTCCCAAC
>PQXH01000141.1:41412-119177 GCA_004786125.1 Botrytis tulipae
GAGGTGAGAAAAAATGGAGGGGGGGGGGGGGGGGGGGGGGGGGGCAGCCTACAATACTAGCCAATTAGAAGCGAGAAATTGGGGCGACGATTTCCAAGACTTTGACCCACCAGATCCTTCTTATAAGGTTAGCGATATGCTTGACCACCATTACCGCCAATCTTTCTTCCTTCGAATGTGCTTGTTTAGTTTGCCATAAATACCTGATTTAATTGACCGCTTCTATGAGATATGTGTTCCAGTTTTCAGATCCAAGATTGGGTTCGTTTCTATTTTTCCATAGAAATGCTAATCGCTGGCAGCTCATTATATCATGGTCATAATGTTCAATTCATCCACTTCTTGACATCATGAGTCTCAGCTCAAGCGCAGATCTAAGATTTTAGATCAGATCTTCAACCGCCCGTGCCAGCCTGGTACAGCGCTTCGATTTACAGAGCCCCTTTGTATCTATGGATTTGATTCCACATGCTCCAGGTACCAAGGCCGGTATGCTCGAAATAGCCGCCCTTTTGAGAAGGCAATGAAGCATGTCACTATTTATATTCCCCACCAAGGCCAAACTTCTAGGCTTATCCGATCTTCTTAGCGGGCCGGGCCCTTCTTGTTGGTGGGAGACGGGGGTCCATTAAGTTCCTGCATGTATATGACAGGAGTTTGTCCTCAGGTATAATGACCTTGTTTGCCAATGCAGATTACTTATAAGTGCATAAATTCCGATCGGTCATTGTTTCAGTTTTCTTGACATTTAGATGCATAGAAGTGTGTCATTACATTCACTACACTGCCATTCCTTCCTTCTCTTGGCCCTTTACATTTAGTGGGGTTTTTGTTGGGTCTTTCCTTCTTTCCTGCTGCTACCTTCTGAGAATCGATATTTTGTTGCTAGTTCCGCGGATCGCTCACGATTATCAGTAGTTGGATAATGAGAAGCAATTCTCAATACATCATTCGTTTATAACTCACAACTTCAAGCTTTTTTCCTTTCTGAACCTTTATCTTTTTTGTCTTGTCAATATACATTGCCAGCTTTCACTTGTATCACTATTTTTGTGTTAATGTTGCCATAATGATGGTTTCTATTCATTTCATTCTTTTAGGAATTCTCTCGGCAGCTATCACGCAAAGT
This sequence comes from Botrytis tulipae, assembly GCA_004786125.1. NCBI lineage: Eukaryota > Fungi > Ascomycota > Leotiomycetes > Helotiales > Sclerotiniaceae > Botrytis > Botrytis tulipae. The sequence goes on from PQXH01000141.1 coordinate 42,542, forward strand.
TATGCTCAAGGGACATTCACACCTGAGAGGCCGCCTGCTGTTCCTTTGATGGTCAAATCGCCGTATCTGAATAGTTGGCAAATTTTCGGAACTAATGCTACTGATTCTAAAAACGGCGATAGCCTTGCTTTGCGATGGAGTACATTCTGGCAGTAAGTTGTTGCCCGTCCGTCGATATAGCAGTTATTCTTCAACTGCCGATTATTGCTCAGTCAGCTAGGCTAATATAGGGATTCTAGCAACCAAATCACGGGAATGACAGGAATTGTAAGGGTAGATGGTGAACCATTGACTTGGATGGGATATCCTTACGCAGCTGACAATAAAACTCTACTCAAATCTGCAGAGCAGACGTCTTTCGAATATACCTCTACAAAGAGTATTTTTACTTTTGACGTAGGAGGAAAGATTAATTTGACGGCTACGTTCTTATCACCTCTTAACCCGAAAGATTTGAAACAACAATCTTTGACTATGGCCTATTTGCATGTGGATGTGGTGTCTACAGATGGAAAAACTCATGATGTGTCGGTTTATGCAGATATCTCGGCTGGTAAGTAATCTATTCTTACCCCCCCCTATACAGGGTATCCAATGTCCGCTCAGAGAAGTGGATATCGAAGAAAATCATGCTTCTAAAGCGTCTGAGCAATTATAAATTGATCACTATTAGAGTGCTATCCGGACCGTTTGATACCCTCATTATACTGTACCATTGACTAACACACTCAGAATGGGTTTCGGGTGATCGAAGTACTACGGCACAATGGGATTATGGAGTGACAGATGATAAAGTTGCATATCATAGAGTCTATCGACAAGAGCAACTAGCATTCACTGAAATTAATGAGCAAGCCGAATGGGGATATTGGTATTGGGCCACTCAAGATAACAGCAATATCACTTATCAATCCGGAGCAGACAAAGTTGTTCGTGCTGCCTTCCAAAGCGAAGGAAAGCTTCCGAATACTAAAGATTGGAATTATCGAGCCATAAATGATGAATTTCCGACGTTTGGTTTTGCTAAGAATTTTGGAAATTTGTACACGACGGCTCAGGAGGTAGTATTTGTGTTGGGATTGGCCCAGAAAGACGCAATTCAGTTTGATGGAAGCGGTGGTAATACCACATTGCCATCCTTGTGGACATCATATTTTGCCAGTGATACCGATGCATTATCATTTTTCTACAACGAATGGGACACATCCTGCAGCTTCTCCGACACTTTCGACGATATGATTAGCCAAGACTCCATTGCTTTTGGTGGCCAAGATTACTTAACTATCACCTCCCTATCTGCACGACAAGCATTCGGCGCAACTCAACTTGTAGGCACTTCCTCAAACCCCTACCTCTTCGTCAAAGAGATATCCTCCGATGGCAACGTTCAAACTGTCGACGTACTGTTTCCAATGCACCCTATCCTTCTCTACACCAATCCACTTCTCCTCAAATTAGCCCTCAAGCCTCTATTTGAAAACCAAGAAACAGGTCGCTACCCCAACGCCTACAGTATGCACGATCTCGGTTCCGCCTATCCTAATGCTACTGGTCACTCCGCGGGGAATGATGAAGAAATGCCACTAGAGGAGTGCGGCAACATGCTTATCATGTCCCTTTCTTACTTCCGCGCTACTAACGATACAGAATTCTTAAACGATCATTATGAAATCTTGGATCAGTGGACTCAATACCTGATTGCTTCTGCGCTGATTCCGGCGAATCAACTGAGCACAGATGATTTTGCTGGCAAACTGGCCAATCAGACAAATCTGGCATTAAAGGGTATCATTGGGATTAAAGCGATGGCGGAAATTGCTTCTTTGACCTCTCATTCTGATGTTTCGACAAATTACAGCTCCATTGCTCAGGAATATGTGGAAAAGTGGATGGATCTCGCAGTTGTCAATTCTACGAGTTCTTCCAGTTCTTCACCAATGCTTGCCCATACATCACTCAACTACGCTAATTCTTCATCCTATTCTCTCCTCTATAATCTCTTCCCAGATAAACTCCTCTCTCTGAACCTTATCCCTCAATCGATCTACGACATGCAATCTACCTTCTACCCTTCAGTAACAAACACCTACGGTGTTCCACTAGATTCGAGACATGGATGGACAAAAAGTGATTGGAATATTTGGTGTGCATCTATTGCATCGGATCAAACGAAGAAGGAAATGATAGGAAATGTTGCAAAGTTTGTGGGAATGAGTCAATCGGGAGTAGCGTTGACAGATTTTTATGATACAACGACAGCAGACTTAGCGGACTTTGGTGCTCATTTTATCGCAAGGCCAGTCGTGGGGGGACATTTTGCAGGAGTAGCTTTGACCAAATTGGGAGTGGAAGTGTAGATATGAGGTGATGGAAGAGGGAAGAGCATAGTTAGGATTGAGGGGTGAATAATACTGGATGCTAGGAATTCTGTTTGTATTACTTGGGTTTCTATTTTTCGTTTGTATCTTGTTATGGGAGTTAAAAACTGGAAACATAGCGTGTATTATCTAGACGAGCGTTGGAATTGGAATTGGAGCTGAAGAAAACTTGGAACAGTTATTAGAAAACTCACCATCAGACGAGCCGGTAAACCTCAATGTAAAAAACCCATCAGCGAGTTTCACTCCCAGTTCTTGAATGCTGTTGATATGAAGATGCGATTATCTAATCTACTAGTTGTGGCCTAGGCCTAGAATACCCGAGAATCTCTCTAGAGGTGTGCCAACGATAAAGTTGTGGATCAGGCACTAATTGCGTTGGTAGACGCGAAGAAACCCAAACTCAACTGGCCCGCGAACTCCAGACAAAAAAAATTCGTTCATCTTAATCTAAGGTCTAGAGAATTGTTATAAGGCTTGATCTAAAGTTGTTGATGATCAGACTGTTGGGAATATTCAAACAGGAGGTTGAAGTACTTTTGATGATTATTTTGCTGAAGTGAATTCGTGGCTGGATGAGAAAATGCAGATGTTATTGTTAATTTTTGAGAGGCGAATAAGGATGCAGTCGATATCGAAATTTATCAGAGAAAATCAATCTTTCCCTTGGTTGGACTCTTGGTGCAAGGGATAGCGTGTAATTGACGACATAAATGGCCTATGAATATTCAAGAGTATTACGGCGCTGAGGCAGATTGACTTGGAGCGCAGTTTGTTACTTCCATCGCAAGATATGATGGAAGTAGTTCTCATTCTGCGAAAGAGGAAACGACAAGGGTGAGCGGAAAGGGAGTAAACAGATTGATCAGATGGTTATGGGGATCCAAGAGTGGAAGTATACCTGCTATCCATCAATTCTGGGTGCTTAGAGTCCACACTCAATCATTCAGCTTCTTTCTGGATCCTTTAGACTGCACCATTGGTCTTGTCTCAATTTTTTGTCGGTGATTCGTTTGGGATTTCCCAAGCAGACACTATCGCGAGTTACATCAGCTGGTGCTTTCCATTGATGTGTTTCCTTTCGCTTGTTTTTCTGCATCTTTACGCTGCTTTCAATTGTCTACCGCTAGTTGATTTTCTCGTCACCGTCTATCGACCTCGCTCTTTCTTCTAGCATGGCAGCGTATCAAGTTTCCAATCTTTGTTCGTGCTATACATGTACTCACATTGCTCTGCCGCTTCGATTGATTTTGAGATGTAGGAACTAAAATGTTTTTTCGGCATTTCAGGATAGGTCAATGAGATAGCCGAAAAAGTAAGTGGGGTCTACCGCCAGATCGCGAGCTCGACAATTTCGCGACAAAAGGAAACCCTGAACATCCAATGGCCTGATGGGCGCTCTGATAGTCAAGTTAGAACTGGAGCCCCAAAAAGATTGAACTTGAACTGCTTACCTCGTATCGTGAAATGGGATCTGATTTTTATCCAATTTGAAACACAAGAGAATGTTGAAAGACCCTGGATTCTCTTATTGCGTCTGCGGCTGTTCCCTCTGCAGGGGCAGGCTAGGTGTTTTTTCTGTACATGCGACGTAATAAAATTGTAAACATTAAAGAAAATTTGAAGATATTTCCCGAGAACTTGTATTTGATCTACCTGAATTAGATGCAAAGTTTCGCCTACAATCATGGATTGTGATTGCTTACGAATCTCCAAGTCATCTCTTCCCATCAGGCTACACTAGAAAATGTTGTTTTTTTCAATCATGTTTCTGGGTTTCATGGCAGCGGAGTCGTCAACATTTGATATTCATGCGTTCCATATATAGGAAAATGCTTTCAAGCCTTCGATCAGGCTAATACTATCGGCTATTCACCCCTATGCATACAAGATATGTATAACGAAGACTGACAGACGAGGTTGAACTCTCCCTTCTATTGGTAGCTCAAAGTCCTCTGATATTTTCAGCTGTATTTACCCAAGCGTAGAGACTATATCCCACACTTCTCGTGATTGATATACCTTCGTCGTACGTCCGCAAATATGCGCTTTTTTTTCTCAAATCAAAACTTGACATTGTGCATTATAAGAATCAATAGTATTGTTGAAACTTTATTCATTCTTGTCGAATACTGTGGCGTGAGTCTAGTACCTGATCTGGACTTCGATATTCAGACGCATCAAACACGCGTCGGTCTCTCTTGAATTTGGAACACAGCTTGATCCTTAAGTTAGATGCTCATCTATCCATTTAGAAATACGATTGTTGAGACCTTACCTATCCCTGTGGTCTCAAGGGGCGATATAGAAATCAGAAGTGAGTCTCAACAATGGAATTCTTGAAAGTCTGCTTCCTACTATCAAACCTGACGATTTCCAACCCTACACGTCAGTACCACCCAATTGGTCGTTTTTCTAGCCTGCCTTTCAAGTTTTCTATTTGTGAACTTCGGAAATTCAACGTCCCAATTGAACTTATTCCAGTAACTTGAGTTTCTTTTGAAAACCTCCATGGACGTTGGAAAGACTCTAAAATCATATAAATTTGGGCCAACGCCTGCATGATTTCAAGACCTCTGTCCTTGCCATTATAGCGAATCACCAATCTACTATTGGAGCTTATCCCTCTCTGGACTTACAATTCATGGGACCGAAGTATCGAGGAATTGGGATTGAATCATCTGTAAAGTAGCTAAAATTGACAAATAGAGCAGCACTTCGGGCAAGATATGTATATTATTGCTCTAAAGGGTAGCATTAAAGGGTGGCTCATCTCTCCACTTTCACAAGTATGGAGATGACTAGGAGAATCAAAAACAAGGTTACCGCAATTTGGGACAGCTGCAATAGTTCGTACTGGTGAAATGGACGGCGATTGAAACTATCAATATCATTGGCCTACCTAGCCAGCATAAGCAATGCTTGATTTCAAATGACTCGGCTATCGATTGGTCGAAGATGACGGAGGGCACTTCTAACATGCACAACAGCGATGACTTCGATCCCTACCAGTATGATTGATGATTGAAGAGAAGTCTGAGGAAATCGAGTTTCAAACCTGCTGTGCAGCTTAAGAATGGTTCATGATTCAGTGATAATGTAAAGTTTCAAACTGCCGTATGGTTCAAGAGAGACTTGTATTTCGAATTTGCCGTACGACTCAAGAACATACATGATTCGAAGATGATTTATAATCGAAATTCGCCGTAAAACTCAGAATGAATCATGATTCAGGTATGATTTGTAACTCAGGACATACCCCTTAGAATCAAGTAAGCCGCACGTACATACATACGCCGTTGTGAATATACCGTATGATGTTTTGTTACTTGATTCTAAGAGTACGGTATCTAAATTTCCACTCTTAGAGCTCGTTTGATTGCAAAATCCATACTGAATCCATTAAAATAATCCGCTTTTTATATCACCACAGATTCTGTGGTAACAATAATCCACTTCAAAAAAAGTGGATTATTGATTTATGGTTTTATAATTTGTATATTAAATTTATTAAATAATCTATTAAAATAAAAGGAAATAGAATATGTGTATAATATATATACAAATTAAATAAAATAATTCGAATTTTTAATATATTATTGCTATTTGAATAATTAAATAAATAAATGTGGGAATAATTTTATTTAAATTTATATATAATTATAAGCTTTAATTCAAAATAAATCTATAACTTTAAACTTTATTTATTATAACTTCAGACTTTATTTATTATAGCTTTAAGCTTTATTTATTATAATTTCAGATTTTATATATTAAAGTTTTAGATTTTAAAGTTTATAAAGGTTTATAAAAAATATAGATTATTTGTTAAATTGAAAACGAGGCTAGTTTTTTCTAATTCTTGTTTTTAATTTATACTTTTATTTTCCTATATAAATTTATTAAAAAATGTGAATTATGTAGTATTATTTTAAAGTGATTTATTTTTTTTTTACTTCAAAATATATTAAATTTATTGAAATATAGATTATTCAATGGAATCTGCAATTTGATATCCAAATATAAATTCAAAATCCATTTTCAAAAAGTGTGGAATATCCAATGGATTCAGCGCGGATTTGTATATCCAAACTAGCCCTTACTGTTTCGTCTGATATGTGATTATATAATCTTGATATCAGGGGGAGCCGTACACAGTCGCATATGCACCGTATAATGTTCTGTTCGTTAATTTAGCAAGTTACGGTATTCGAAATTCATCTCTTACCTTCTCGTCCGATGTTTACACCTCTACGTACACATAGTTATTCACTCAACAGCGGCATGAATGGGTGAACTTGGAATGAGTGAACCTTAATGACCTGGATAATTTGAAATACGGTCAGTACGCAATGTTCACTACGGTGTGACGCTAAGGGAATTGCAATACATTCATCTCGTCCTCAAACTCCTTAAATACATCGCTTCCCCCCACCCTCTCTCCTTCTTTTTTTCTTCTTGTCTTGTAAACAACTTCCAAATAACAATTTCTACATAAACATCGAGATCCCCCACACATCGAGATCTTCCACACAACAAGATCTTCCACAAAACATCTTCTCTTCATCAGCCATCAACACTCAAGAGCTGTTTGATCTCTGCCAGATTACTGGTAGTTGTTTGCATTCAAATGCCTTCCATTAAAACCCTCCTGCGCAACGTCGCATCCAAATTCAAAGTCAAAGTCTCAAAGTCGACGCAAAAAAACCCTCCACCTTCGGTTTCCGATGAAGCATCAACACTCAATGTCACCGTGGTCAATGATTCCTCAAATTCTGATCATTGCTCCTCTCCAACTCCACACTCAGCCCCAGCTATAGTTGACTCCGACTCTTTTGATAGCTGCGACAACAAAACCGCACTTGCCGACACATCCAAAAACCCCCCTCTGTCGCCTCTAACATCGATCGTTCCTGAACCTTCTGAAGACACTTTAGAAGGCCTACGACAATGTGCACAGTTTATCAATTCTGCGCCCACCACTTTGTCACCTGCTCCGGAATCGATAATCTCTTCCAGCTCCGAGGTCCTTCGAGGTTCAGGTTCTACCTGCGACTGGGACGATCAAGAGCCGTTTGTGACATACAAGCATAAAATCATTCAGTTATGTCATGACCTTGGTCTCGGTGAGCCCTCGAAAATTGAGCGTATGAGAGGAGGTAGTTTCAATAGAGTCGTCTGTCTTTCACTTCCTTCCAAAGACAATCAGGACTATGTTCTTCGCATTCCCCGAAACCTTGATACAAATGAAAGCATGAGGGATCAGGTTGCAATCCTACATTATCTCGCCCCATTGATGCCAGTCCCCGCTGTTGTCGCCTTTGATTCCACCTCAGACAATGTCATTGGTCGTCCGTATATCCTTCAAGGAAAGCTCAAGGGAGTCAACGCTGGATCAGTTTATTACGACTTGCCTTCTGATGAGAAAATGCAATTCGTCAAGTTGCTTGCTGATATCATCAATAAGTTGAATACTTTGAAGATGGATCGACCAGGACAACTTGTTGCAGGCCCTTCCATTCCTTCTATCTCTCATGAGCCACTCACCATCCCAACCGACATTGAGATCACGAGCTACCGCTTCAGCCAGCATGATGCATTAGAAGTCATGTCCAGCCAAGACAAGCAGCCACTCTCATCACTTTTGGACTCTATATTTGAAGAACGCAAAATAGCCGATGAGGACTTCATGGATATCCAGTGGAACTCACTTCAGAAGATCACAAAAGAAATGAAAACTGCCGGGTTGTTCTCAAACACCGACACCGATTGTGTTGTATGGCATTGGGATCTTGCATTTAGAAACATCATGGTTGAAAAGCAGTCAAATGGACAATGGGCTTTAACTGGTATTCTGGATTGGGATGGGCTCTTGTCTGCACCATCTGTTATGACGAGAGCTCCACCTGTCTGGCTATGGATTGAAGAAAACGGCCGGTCAAGCAAATGGTGTGAGGGTCTAGGCAACAATGATATTCAGCCAGCTCGGGAATTGACTATGGAAGAGCTTGTCCTTAAATCTTCTTTTGAGCAGATTTTACAACGATCAGACCAGAATTATATGGCGGATGCTTATGGCCGAGGTGTATGGATTCGACGACTTGTCAAGTTTGCTCTTGAGGGATTTGCTCAAAGCAGTCATTATACTATGTTGAAAGTCTTAGTTCTCGAGTGGGATGCCTACTATCAGTCCTTAGATCTTGATACAGACATGGAAGACGATAGTGATGAGGACGGATCGGATGGGCCAGATGATGATGAGAAGCTTGAATCCTCCAGTGTCACACATCGTTCAAACCACTCCAATCAATCAAGCGCTTCGTCAACCTACGAATACGCACAGGAATCGTTTGAAACATACAAGTTAAAAGTTACTCAGCTTTGTCAGAACATCGGATTCGGTTCCCCATCGAATGTAGAGCGGATGGAAGGTGGAAGCTATAATCGAGTCATCGGACTCACATTTCCGGGACAGTCTGAAGATCGGAATTTTGTTCTCCGTATTCCACGCTCTCCATGTGAAGATTATGAACTGCATAAAATACGCGATCAAGTTGCCATACTCTTGTTTCTCAAACAATTCGACTTTCTCTGTGTGCCAACAATCGCAGCTATCGATACCACCGCGGACAATGTTATTGCATCTCAGTTCGTCCTGCAAGAAAAAATCACCGGACAGCCTCTCTCGGATGTTTTCCCTACTCTTCCGCTCGCTGAAAAACTCGAACTGACGACCCTCGTAGCCCGACACTTGATTAAAATTGAGGAGATCACCTTTGAAAATCCTGGTGAGCTTTCTGGTGCGCAGCTCTTGCCATGGATTTCCACATCTATTCACCAATCGAACTCTCCGCCAGTAATATCAGGCTTTCATCTTAACCCTATGTACGTCGGCCCACCCCTCGAAAAGCAAGGTCTTGCATCTTTGCTCCTCAACATGCTCAACGAGCAGAAGAAAGATGACGTTAATTTTGCACATATAATGTTACTATGGAGCCAGCTTCTATATTCTTTAAAGCAAATGGAGCAGATTGGCTTCTTCAAGGATTCAGACTCGACAAACATCTTGTGGAATTATGATATCTGCTCTCGACATATCTTCATTGAGAAGGATAATTCTCTAACGCCTACTATTCCATGCTCAAGCTCGACATCGGAAGTCCCACAGCCACTCTATCTTGATCATGTCAGTGACAATAGCACTAAAAGTGAAGCCAGCATTAAAGACGAAGCTTCTCAAACTCCTGATGGCCAAAATCAAGTTACAAGTGGTCGGTGGAAGATTACTGGAACTATCGACTGGGATGATGCCCTATCAGTCCCACATGTCATTACTAGAGTCCCGAGAACCTGGCTCTGGTTTGACGATAATGAACGTACTCCATTTTGGGATGGAGACCGTGAAACTCCTCCTCAACGAGCACTCACCGAAGATGAACTTGCAATTAAGAATCATTTTGATCAGATCATGCAACAAGCTGATCCCAACTAATTGAACGATACTTATTTTAGAGGTGTTTGGATTCGTCGATTGTTTCAGTTCACGCAAACGGGGTTTCATGGCACCGTCGATTTTGACCGATGCAACGAATTTTTGAAGGACTGGAAAAATTACTACGATGGTCATGTCTTAATGATACCGGATAAAAATGTAGCAGATAAAGCTGACTGCAAACCGGAGGAAGGGTCTGAGTAATGGTCGAGCGAAATTTCAGCTGGCGACTGGGATGGCATGGTGTACGGAATGTATGCAGGTAGATGATGATACTCTCAAGACAAAATAGGTGTCTCTGGAGACTGGAATGATGGCATGATGTGTGAAATGTATGTACATAGATGAAGAGATCCACAAGGCAAGATGAGTGCCTCTCTTATAGATTAGAAATTTACTAGAATGTGTCCCAATCAGTCCCACCAATCAGTCTACAAATCGTGAATTAAATGTAAATTATACAAAAAGGGTTGCAAAGTGTTTGTTAAGTCAACAATCTTTATATATCATATCACATGATAACCCATGATCTATCTTTAAGTGAAGCCCTTTTTCTCATTTACCCTGACATACAAAATGAAAAGTCGAAAATTGTACTTTGAAGCCTAGGTAACCAGGCAACTAAACTAACCACAAAACTACCGAGCTTTCCACAAGCGAATAAGTAGACAAATCAATTAAAACATACCTAGGTACCTAGTTGCTATAATCCAATTACTTTCTTGAAACACATATCAGGTATCATTCCGAGTATTACGTGGAAGGAAAAAAGCGTACATTTCTCCCACCGTATGGCTCCATCCGTCTTTTAAAAAGAGGTAGCGTTGACTTGTATTCATGTTATTTCGCTGTAATCCATCAATTGAAAGACTCGTCCACGTAGCTCAAGAATCTACAACATAATAATAATCTGACATCTAACTCGAGTAAGTTAGACAAATTTTGTGATTATTGTAGGGGCTGTAATTGTGTGTTAGTCAAGATCGAACGTCGGGATATAGATGACGTTCATCGATTTTCAGCTTCCATAAATATAACTCAAAGATCACATCTATAGATATTCGTGATCGTCTCAAATCATTACCACAACATCCTGTCAGAGGAAATTTCATGTCAAAGGACAAAATGGAAGCATATGTCTCGGGAGGCGACAATTCGAACTTCTCTAATTTACAATTTAGTGATAGTGTCTGTGATTGCTGAGGAGCTTTTCTGCATAATCTAAGGTAACTCAAGGTCTCTATTCTTCTGTATTTCAAGAAGAAAATGCCTAGTTATTGATATAAATGAATTTTAAAACGTGAAGCATCTTAGTTTTGAGTGATGAAAGTATTCGGAAAACAGAGATGGGTCATAAAGTGAGCGATTGTCTAGGCATCGAAACGATTCTGCGCGAAAAGAAATAAGGTGCTCATTAATATGCGCATAATATTCTACACATATCCACGACGTCTATTACATTGCCACTTATGAAGGAAGTTCTTGTAGTCTCTCCCGTCTTGAATTCACTTAAAAGCCTGGAATTTACCTTTGCAGCGATTCTATTAGTTTCTTACCTACAGTATCACTCCCGTCCGATTACGTTGTAATCACAATGAAAAATGTATCGCAGAACTTGTTGAGTAGTCTGTCGCTTACTATCTGATTTAAGGCTGGTCTTTCTCTCTTGTATTATGATAAAAAGATCTTTACCACATCAATAATTTCAGTGATTAGAGCCCGTTCGGATCGTTTTTATTTATTTATTGTCAAAATAAGATTAGTAGATTTATTGATTGATAATTTAGTCTATATTTTGTAAACCTAATTTCAGCAAACACTCATTTGGGCTACATTTATTATCAATATCGCCTAAAAAAAGGTTCGAACGAGCCCTTAGTCCGCTCAATATTTTCATATTTCACGTCAATATAATGTATAGGTCTGCTGGTTGGATATATGTTTATGTGTATGGTTTCTCTAGATTATTTTAATGATTCTCAGTGTTTGCAATGATTCAAATAATAGTTCCATTCAAAATTCCGTTCCTGAGATGCCAACAATATCATATCTTTATTAACTTAACATCTCTTATTTTGAAAAGTGTCAGCATGAAGCAAGACCTAGAATTTGAGGGCATTCAGAGGTTAATCGAATTAAGTTGTACTGGCTAGCTACGAGGTTAAGAGCTCTGATATAAGTCTGGGTGTCAGAGCTGTTACTAATTGGGCTACCCCCCTTCCATCCTCCCCCATTTCCCCTCTAGCACCCTAAAAACCATACCTTTTGACCGAAAGACTTGATAATTGAAGCTACCTCAAATGTTTGAAAGATCCTGAATTTCCGGACTAATGGGCATCCTGATGTTGATACTTGACAGTAAATCTAAATCCTCTCCTTGCCAATAATGATTCCCGAAAAATTCTTAGTTTCAGATCAATATATATCTACCGTGTGGGATATTGAAAGTTCACTACTCTCATACAACATTCTATCTCTACAAAGCCACAAGTTAGTAATTGTCTATCAAACAGTATATTTGTGAGGGGACCAAAAGCTCACGTTGCGCAGTGACTAGATGACACTGGAAAGAAAAAAATACTCGTATATATCTCGGGGGATCCCGAAGGCCTAGAATGAAAGAACTAATTGACATGCTTTGAGTCTCTGATTAACGTTCTTTGGCTTAGATGTATTGTCCTTGTCTTTGCCGTTCTTATTACTTCCAGCGTTCTCTTTATCTTTTGCTTCCTTTTTAGAAATTTCCTTCGCTAACAACTCCTCTTTTTCGGCGGTGGCAGCACAACGTTCACATCGCTGATTGCCTAGAAGATACGGCAATCTGCAGCCCTCTTCCTTACAGTAAGTCATGTGTGTCGAGCAATAAGGCCTTGAGTTTGGGCCAGGGGTATAGGCTCGGCGACAATTACCTTTTGACTTCTTAGGGCAATGATGGATTGTGGAATCTTTGGTAACCATGATGAACGTAGGTTACAGTCTCGAGAGTGTGTGCCGTTTTGTAGATGACCTAGAAAATCTAGCGAGGAACAGGGAGTAGAGTAGCTCTATGAGTGGAAATAGTTCTATTGTCTTGATTTTCGTAGAGAACTGGGTAAATATCTTGAGTTTTGTAGAGAATTTCTGGAGGGCGATTGACAAGGTAAGTTGTGAAAGTAGATGAATTTATCAATCTTAGAATTAACAGATTTAGAAAAATTCAGGAAGGCCTAGCTAGAGTTTATAACTTGCATGAGCGCTCCCATTTGCCCCTTTAGCTACGTCGTTATGGCTTATTTTTCTGTGAACAGAACCATAAAAACTATGCTAAATTGCAATGATCAAGTGAATTACCTTGCCGTATGTGTGAATGTCGACTTGGTGACAAATTTTGAGTAGCACTGTTTAGCGGACTATCATTGCTAACAAATGCCTAATCTCATTCTTCAATACGGTCTTGTGAGTCCTTAACTTAGCTTCTCAAAGATCTGGTCATTGGTACTCATAAAGGCATGCATTTCTCAATAGCATCATTCTAGTTCATGATTTGGTACGGTAGAGGAAATACCGCATGGTTACTCGTTTTGAAATTGTTCAATTTCTCCTCGATTATGATACCTGTATTACAGTCTACCGTAGCTTAGTTTCTGCGCTTGTTTCTTTCATATACGGCTTGAGCCGTTTATATCATCTGAACTCTCCCCTGATTCAATTCTCGCTTAATCAATCACATCATCACCGTAATCTTAATACAACAATTTAAGATTGCTACCACTACTGCCACATGTGATTGTGATTCTTATCAGCTATACAGTAATTCAATTGAGATGTCTATATCTTATCCCAGAGGCTACTTCTCCTTCTTCCCTCCATAAACTTGAAGTCGTCAACCACCCATTAGAATTCTTCACTAAAGAAACCAACCTTCTTCCATCAAATTAGCATCCATCTTCAAGGTATCATTTCCAAATACATGATTAACACACAATCATACACCAAATCGTCCACTTTCTAATATCACTAAAAATTCATCATGCCTGCCGGACGTTCCGCCAAGACTCACCACTGTCCTGGTATGAAGACGATGACGGGTAACTGTCGCATGGAGGGAAAAGCACCAAACACAAAACTCAAGTACTGCCTTACTCACCAATACTATTGCCCCGTCTGCGCTGCTAGTCCAAACAATACAGACTTCACAATGCTTCGCGCTTCCGACTCCTGTACAGGCGGATGTGGATATAAACATCCAGATCACAAGGATAATGTGAAAGCTCGTCAGGATGCTGAGAAGAAGGCAAAGGAAGCTGCCGCAAAGGCAAAGGTTGAAGATGGCAAGGCCAAGGTTGCTGTTCAGAAGGCAACTGCGGCTGCCCGAAGAAATGGTAGATAGGGAGCATAGTCTGGTAGAGTGGACGCGATCATGTTGCTCCTGTTTGTAAAGACCATCATAGTTGGGAATCTGAGCATTTATTGTTGATTCACATTCGATATAAACGACTCGGCAAATCGGTATTTCGCAATCTAGACAAACAGTCAAAGGGCACCATTCAACTACATTCGGGACAATATTTCCTTGTGGCAACCCACTCGGATCGGCCGCCAATACTTTATCGATTTCCTCTTTTTTCGTTGGTAGGGTTTGGATATGATGGTAGCTCATGTATTTATGAACTCATGACTTACGAGATTATGATTTATGAACGAATTTCTGGGTATAATCAATTGTCGGACATGATGGAGTTTTTTCGTTATAGGATTATGGGTTTGAGTAGGAGATATCGGGCATATTTCCGGGGATATTAGAGAGTCTGTTCAGCTAATTGATCTGCTGTTCTTGCGTCTTATTGATGAAGCTATGTTTGATTGTGATATGATGTGCTGTGAGCTCTGATGTGATTTTTGCAGGTACTAATAAATGGATAGAAACCAAAAGTAAGCTATTTAGATCCTCCAGTAGCTCCACGTGTTTCCGGAAAATGATTTGACTGTGAATGATTAAAAAGATGTCTGCTACATAAATTCCAACAACTAACCCACAGATGAGAGCCCTATCACGTACATTTTTGGAAGGCCCCATCAACACTTACGTGATTTGGAGGACTGTTGGTTTGAGAAGGATAAGAATGGCGTAGAACCTAAAACGTAGGCTCTGGCTGTCAATGTGTATTCTATTTAATGAGCTAACTAATTACAGGAAGAAGCAACCCTTAAATAGGCCTTGCTGTAAGGCTAGCTCCTTTGTTGTAGGCTATGAATGACTCAAGGCCATTCATTCAACCCTTGTTCATACAAGGACTGAATCTTCTGGGAATTGACAGAGAGCGACAATCACTGACGGACGAACTAGCAAGAGGAGCACCCAGTATCTAATTAGGTGATATGACCGACTGTTTTATAGTGTCCTCGAAAATGGCACAGTAATAGAATAAAATGTGAATTACTCTGATGCAACTAAAAGTGAATTCATTTATTCACACGCCACCAAGATTTTGCAATAGCTAGATTCTATATTTTTAGACTGGATTGTAATACTCAAACCGGAATGTTTCACATCAGGATTAGAATCTAAAATATGAAATTGGAACTTTTAATTGAAAGGCAAGTAATCACCATAGATAAAGGTGCTAGAATATATATTGGAAAGCTATAAATGAGGCTTGAAAGATAGAATCCAGGATTAGAAATATACAATCTACAATCTATAAATCTAGGTTTAATAGACTAGAATCCAAGCCGCATGAGAGCATCCCTCGAGGCGTCTGGTGATACGAGAGTCATTCACTGTAGAATAAAAAACATTCAGTAAGAAAACAATAATTACAGACAAAAATACGACGAGAGACTATCGAGATCCTTCATGAAGACCAATATTTGTGCTAACTCATGACTAGTGTCTCTGCAAACGCTTCGAAACTATCCTTTCAAACATGCCTCTAATAAAAATTTAACCATCAAAAGTAGGAACACATTCAAATTATTAGTTGATCAAACAAAAACGACGTTGTCTACTTGCAACCAATCAAGTTATAAGCGAGACTTGAGCTTCCAAAAACATTACGCGATAACTGCACATTACAAAAGCCCACAGCAAAGCTTTTAGCAAAATCCCATCTGGTCTTCTCGATTATAACTAATATGAACGCTGGCTGTCATTAAGCAATATTTACAGGCACATTATATACAGCTACTCTATACACACTTAAAACCCTTCCCAATGCCCGCGCCAAGCCTTCCAATATACAAAAAGAACAAAGTATCTACCTACCTCGCATCCAATATTAACATCTCTCGAGTCCTCAGTTCAAAGTTCCGTAATCTTGTGTCCCACTCCACAAATGGCTTCCAGCTGAGGCTTACTAAAATCAAATCTGGACCAATTTCTATCCATAAGAGCCATCCCCGCTGCAGAATTTCCATCACTTGCGCCCGCTTTTTCCAATATAATGAATCTTAAACCTACTTCTGTGACTGTCACTGCTATACTAATGATGATTAGGATGATGACAATCCATGTAATTGTGCTCATTTTTGTATCTGCGATACTGTCACTTAAAACTTCTGCTAAGTCCAAGAAAACGCGGCAGCGCTCATTGAGTGTCGTGATACGGGGACCGATTTCGAGATACTCTCGAATGGCTTCGTAAAGTGGATGTAAAGTGGGTTCTGAATCCCAAAAGAAACTGGGTACGTCGAGGATATTTGAAGCTTGAGAATGTTAGCAAGAACCTAACCGAAAAGCAGATGTAACAACTTACAAAGATTGACATCTACCCTACTTTTGAAGAGACGTCCAAGAATCTTGAGAATCTCCGTACGAGACATACCAAGTTGGCCCGTTAAGGCCAAGTGCTTAGGAATATGTTCTGCGCTTAGCATAGTCTGCGACATTCGCTCCTCAAAGAAACTCAATTTCGTACTTTGAGCAATAGCATGACTCATTGCTAGCTTAATCATATGATCACCACTCCTTAAGGTTATCATATCATTAAAGATTCGTGGTCTGTCAACGAAGGAATTGTACTCAAAATGAAGCTCCTCTGTTTCGAGATCCTCTTCCTCTTGAGGTCGGACAACAAGTGATACATCTGTGTTGTGCGCAGCAAATGTCAAGTCTGCAAGAATATCCTTTTCCTGATGCTCGGTGAAATTCCAAAATACCACCACTCCATACGAGAAGACAAACATTTCTGCAAAAGTTTTCGCATCCGGCGCGACGCGATTTGGACTGTCGGCTCTTTTGCCTTGTTCAAAGATATGGGTTTCCTCTCTACCTCTTCGGGCTCCTTCTTCCCTTATGATTCTTTCTTCGTCGGTTTCATTTCGTGGACTATCTTCTCCTCCCCTTACACCGTATGTATCCGTATCCTCGAAATACCCTTCATGATAATCTCGATTCTCACTCCTTTCTATCTCTTCATCTAGTACCGCTTTTCCCCCTGGACTTTTCAAAACCGGACTACTTCGTACTCTGAATCCTTCGGTACCTGGTAATAAAGGCAAATGGTAAACTGTATAGAGACAATCATCGTATAACTTTGTCTTGGCTCCGTGTCGTTCCTTGACGAATGCAGCCGTGGCCTTTGTTTTATATGCTTGTGCCGTGCAATACGCAGTAACCCTAGCCAATTCGTTTGCTCTCCTCGCTTTGGGCAGCCGTTCTGCATAACTCTTTCCTCTGATACCGCCTCTTCTCTTTAATATATCCCTTTCAGCATCTGTCGGAGGTCCCCCACCACCATCAAGTCGCTGTTGGTTTCCAGCCCCCAGATTCTCTTCCGTTTCTGAATCATCCTTTTCATCCACTGTATCTGGAATCAAAACCAATTTCTCGCTGATTTTTGTACTTCGACCTGGAACATTCTGTTGTGCAATCCGAGCAGTTATGGGACCACTTGCGCGACGTTGGTCTAGAGCCTGAGGTCTTCGTCCGGCTGGTGGTCCTCGGGCTTGACCTGATGGGATTTGAGAGGCATATTGTAAAACATTATCTACTGATATGAATCTTGTTGGTCTAGGCGCATTCGAGCCATTGGCATTTGGTCGTTGAGAATTATTTCGTGCTGTGGAAGGGCGTTGTCGTTCCCGAGAATCAGTAACCTGAGACAAAATTAGCAAAAATGTAATTATCAACTATCAACTGGAATTTAGTGTTGGTTTGGCTCATACCAAGACTGATGGTCCGCGTTTTCCAGCCGGACTCGTCATTTTGCTCGGAATTGTAGATTGATTGAGGTTTCGACAGGAGTGAAGTTATATTAAAACTTATAATCATATCAATCAAAATCACATGTATGGATGTTTAAAAGTCATGTCCTGGAGTAGTAGATGGAGCTCGTCGCATTTTGGTTTGTGCTTGGATCGCCTGGGTGCATAAAATAGTGCAAGGATACAGGATAAAAACGTCATAAGTCAAAACGGCGATGTACACCGCCTTTATTCTGCCATCAGCCAAAACTCCCACGAGATTTCCTCCAAGCAAGAAGTAAGGAATTCCGACCAACCCAGAGTCGTACAGCATATTTCTCTATCATGGCTATTCAATTGTTGACATTCAACCAAATTTGAACACTGGGTTCGAATTGGATGTTCTATATCAATAGAAGAGTGCCTGTCAGTCATGGAACAATCCTAATTACTATACCGTTGTGTATTCCCTCATCTATATCTCTTAAGAAGGTAAACAAAATGGTAATCATAATCACCAGATTATCATTCCACTGCGTCCTCAATACATCTTACTTCCATTGAATCGTGGATTGGACTTCTAATCTCGAAGTCCAAACCAAACAGCAATCTAGTTCCGAGATTTCAGGATAACTTATCTTATCGGCAAACATAAATCGTCGATTAAGGGGGGGAGATATCGCTAAGCACATGTGCTTCCTTCTCGAAAGTATTATCTTTCTCCAACAGTCTCAATACAGCATATCTCTCTCTCTCGATAGCTATAAATAGCCTTGGAAGCACTTGAACTTAGAACAACTATCCGTTCGAAGAATCGGCTTCCACATACTTGTTAGGTTCTTCATCACAAATTGTACCTAACAGAATTAGTTCAACTGGTAGCCAAATCGAACTTCGACTGCTAGTCGCCTGCTAGTCGCCTGCAAGTCTGTCGAATAGCCAATTTACGAATATCACACCAAGTTCTACCCGACAAACCTAAGTATGCCTGCGGATTTGACTCTCTGCAACAGCTACCATAGTCTAGTAGGCCATTGGTAATGAACCCCAACCTTAGTCACATGGAGGTAAGTACATTAGCCTCGGGGTCTGAAAACACATATTCACAGCTATTCAGGGGTACATCGCAATTGATTGGGAGCCAGCATGAAACGTATTTCTACTTATCACCCGCGAGAATGAGCAAGTAACAAGTATCTCTGACAAATTGTCTCTTTTTTCCCGATACAATATTCACAAACCTCAGGACCCGACTTCCAACCCCCATCTACTGATATAGGCCAAATCTCAACGAATACCTCTCTAGTTTATAGTCTTAGTTGGCTTATATACTCAACAACAGGACTCGGTAGCCTCTGGGTTCTGGGGCTAAATATGCCACATACAGTCACAGCCATATCCAATACCCCCAAATTCCCCCTTTTGTACTCCATGAAATTCCAACCTTACCACTTCTAAGATATTTCCGTGTTCGTATTAGTGGAACCCAACATTAGCGATGTAGCACAGCAGATGCAAAACGATACAAGATAGCTGGCAAATGCTTCAACCCTCGCACAAGAACGCCTCCCCACGAAAATCAATCTGCATACCTAGTAATTAAAGCCTTTACTCATTCAGCCAGGGCTTTTCGCGTAGATCTTTGATTCTTCAGATGATGGCTCATCGTGAACGCCCCGATGCTTAATATCCAGTGGCGTGAGCGGGACATCGGAGAGAGTGTAAAGTAGGTGTCGGTACTCGGAATCCATTTTTCGCCTGACCCCTGGTTCTAGCTGTCAGAAAAGGATGGAAATGGATGGCATGAAATCCTCTCGTGGAAAAAAGCGAAAACCCAATCAGGGTCGAATTGTCTAGTGGTCAAATATAGAGATATACACAACAATCGGTCTTTTGTAAGAGCGAGATCCCGATTTCTTTGTTGTATTCACTGTTGGTTGGAAATGACAGTATGACCAACAGCTATACGGTGAGTATCGAGGCTGAACTCCAGTCGCAGACGGTATCCAGGTAGGGGAACTCGAGCGGAGGTGAATATGGAAATAGCAATTAGATTTATAATTGCGGACTGATGTATCTTTGGTTTTGAATTTCGTTTCCTGGTTGAATGATTGGCATGGTACGAAAGATGGCTACCAAAGTATCGAATGTTGTGTATCGAGGTGCAAGGCAACCAAAGATGACTACTAGACAAATTCATTCTCCTATTCAGGAGCAGGCGTATCTTATAAGACGTGGTAGTTCCGCTTCATGACACTCTTTCTATCTTGTACTACATTGGATTAAATAGTCTGTAAATTTTCTTTCATCTCTGTCATCATCTTGTTTGTCAGTGAAGTGAAGGCGAAGTTTGATATAAGAGCTTGGACTCATGAAACATATTTCACTTTCATTGCTTTAAGAGGGTATGTGATAATCGTGCCATTGGAACGATAGGATCTGATAAAAACTTTTTTGAGAAAAGGGGTCTGAAATAATAGATCCTTTGTGCAAACCATATAAAGATTCCTTTCCTTTTCAATTGGGAAGCCCGATGGCCTCAAATACCATGAATGTAAGTTCACTCCTCTTCTTGCTCTTATCTGTCCCTCTCATCAATCATTTCTCCCAACCTTATCCTTCTCCTCTCCTCCTCCTGCCCCTTCTACAATCTCCCTCTGACAACCAAATACACAACTAACACAGCATCAAGATTTCACCACCCTACCCCCTAAAATCCGCCATCGTAGGCCTCACACCCACCCACCCAATCGATACACCCCTCACCACAATCTTCATGCTTCTCTTCCTCCTCTCCTCCATCATCCATATGTCTCTCCTCCAAATAAACTTCCGTCGCGGCCAAAAATTCCTCATGTCCGGCATGGCATTCGGCTTTTCCTTTTCCCGCGTCATAACCTGCGCTCTTCGTATCGTCTGGGCATCATATCCCTCCAACATCCGTCTCGCGCTTGCGGCCCAAGTTTTCGTCGCCGCAGGCACAATATTGTTATATCTCATCAATATCATTTTCACAAGTCGATTATTGAGGGCATATCATCCATGGGCATGGAAATATTCGGTCCGGACTTGTTTTCGCGTAGGGTATGTGAGTCTGTTTGCAGGATTGATCACAAATATATCGGTTCTTGTCGAGAATTTCTTTACACTAGATCCATATGTTTTGTGGATCGACCGGGTTATAATATTGGTTGTTAGTACATATTTTGCCATCTTCGCATTCGCTCCAATTCTACTCCTGGCCTTACAACTTCTTCTCCCTCGGAACCAGGTGGAAAAATTCGGGACCGGGAGACTAAAAACGAAAGTTCGATTGGTGATTGTGACTTCAGTATTACTTACTCTCGGAGCGGCTTTCAGAGCAGGAACGGCATATCTACCCAGAAGCATCGATGATCCGGCTTGGTATCATAGTAAAGCATGTTTTTATATCTTTGATTTTGGGATTGAGATTGTGGTGCTCTTTTTGTTTGCGATTATGAGGGTGGATAGAAGGTTTATCGTTCCGAATCGAACAAAGGTGCAGGGAGATTTCAGGAAAGGGGGACTGGGAGGGATGCCGGTAAAAGGTAAAGAAGGTGCAAGAGAAGTTAGGTGGGAGTGGATGAGGGGCTTCAAGGGGGAATGGAGGGTGTGGAGTGCTGAAGGGGATGATGAGATATTTCCAGAGAGGAATGTCAAGGTTGAGGATGGGGAGGCTGATGCAGAGACAGCGGTGGGTAGTAATGCTAGTGGAGAAGTTACACCGGAGGCAGTGGGAAGTAGAGAGAATGTTGATATTGATGTCGAGAAAGCAAACAAATAGATAAAACCGGTAACGTAGAATCAGGCATTGCTAGATGAGAATCCCAAGATTGTGTATTGGTAGTATATAAGGCAGCCAGAGACAAAAGGTATATATTGAGGGAGAGGAAATATTCGGGTACAACTCGAAAGATCGACATAGCTTAGCTAGCAAATTCCGTAACTCAATCTTTCCAATTCAACTCCAATTACAAACTTTCGAGTCGGCAAAGATACAATATGAAATGTCAAACAAAATCTTCTCATTATCATAACAATAAAGCTTCTCATAGGTAAAACCGAGGAAATGAAATCAAGCATCGCTAAACTTCCAAAAGGAGTAGCTGAATTCTTCTCGTGCGTACATGAGCAACACACATACATAAACAGTGAACACCTAGGTATCAACTCACCAATGACAAATATGTAGGTGAAGCCGCTATGAGCCCTATACCTCTTCCACCTCCAAGCGACAATTTGCTCATCAAACTTCCCGAATCCAGATAGCGAAATATACATTGTATGCGGTATCATATTTACATGCATAAGACTAACATCCTAAAACTACGTGAGTAGCTTTGCAGAAAAACCCCAACCACAGAAAAGATTGATCATCCATCAACGTAATCAAGGTCAGAGAATCCGGATGTCCGTAGTTTCTAGTCGCTGTTGGGTGATACATAGCACGATGACACTCCATTCGGGATGAAAACTCGGGTGCTGTTGCCTGTTTCTGGATGGTGGAATGGAAGTCAAGATTGCAAAATATCTTCATAACAATCTTGTATGGGAAGATTTTGCCTTTTCATTTGGAATCACGGGCACATTCCGATATTCATCAACGCTAGATGAAGTATGCGAGTGTGCGAGAGAATGAGGAATCGGTCTTTATCATCATAGTCATATCATCATAGAGCTTCGGATCTTATCTTGTGCTGATTGAATTTCTCTTGTGATTTTTAACACGTCTAGGTTTAGACCAAGAAAGAAACTAGAATTGTACAATACACCGACTCGTGAAAAGCTTTAACCATCCTATAACTCATAACGAATACGTTTCGCTGGCAAGCTCATAATAACGCCCGAAAACCAAAAGAGGATATCTCGTAATAACAAACTAAATCCAATACTCTTCCATTCAATTCAATATCCAACTCTAACCTATACAGGTTCCAGAGTATTTAATGGAACATACCCACCTTCATCACCTCTGCCCCTTCCAATAACAGCTCTATAAGCATCCGTAACCTTTCCACTCCAGCCTCCGAAACCCCAACCTTGACCCCTCTTTCTTAATTGTCCCTTTTCTTCCATCAAAGCATCTTCCATCCACCTAGGTCTTTTCCAAGTCTTCAATAACAAACTACTGCACACTACACTCACACTACTGAAAGCCATTGCTGCACCTGCTGCCATTGGGTGTAGATGTAGTCCGAAAGGAAGGAAGATGCCCATGGCGAATGGAAGACCAACAATATTATAACCGCATGCCCAAGCTAAATTAAGCTTGATACGGTTGAAAATCGATCTGGCAAGTTGAATAGACGCAGGAATGTCCATAAGATCATTTGGTCTCATGAGAACAACGTCTGCTGCTTCCATAGCGACATCAGTACCACCTGCCATAGCAATGCCAACATCTGCTGTGGCAAGAGCAGGAGAATCGTTGATTCCATCTCCTACCATTGCAACACATTCTCCACGAGATTGAAGCTTGCGAATGATATCCTGCTTTTGATCAGGGGTAACTCCAGCGTGAACATTTTTAGGTGGAATGCCAACGATACGTGCAACTGCAAGCGCGGTTGGACGTTGATCACCTGTGACAATTGCAGTTTTGATACCCATACGATGAAGAGCGGCAATGGCTGCGACAGCGCTATCTTTGACGGTGTCCGCAAGACACAGATGGCCAGAATAAGATTCGTCAATAGCGATGAAGATGTTGGTTGTACCTGCCGATGAAGTTTTAGATGATCCAGCAGCTTTGACATTTGCTTCCTCAGAAGACTCGATGGCATCTTGGGGTACAGATACATTATTGTTTGTTAAATAGCGAACATTGCCGACTAAGATTCTGTGACGAGTACGTTCGTTGCTAACAGCAGGCTCAACCAAAGCGCTAATACCATTACCAACGGCAGCTTCGAAATCACCAATGCTCCCATCAATAGTGCCTTCAGGGCCGACTCCAAGTTCTTCCTTGGCAGCAGCGAGAATAGCTTTACCGATAGGATGTTCACTGCCCATTTCGGAAAGGCCAACGATTGTCCACCATAGTCTTTTACGTGATTCATTGTTCTTCCAGGCGGAAACCAGGTTGATCTTTGCAACGCTCATTTTACCCTCTGTGATTGTGCCAGTTTTGTCAAGTACAACTTGTGTAATCTTAGTAGCCGTCTCTAGAGCAGCACCACCTTTGACCAAAATTCCATTCTCTGCACCCACACCGGTCCCTACCATCACAGCAGTGGGAGTTGCAAGACCTAAAGCGCATGGACAGGCAAAAACAATGACCGAGATACAAAGTTTAACACAAACCATGAATTTTCCACCACTCTTTTCATCGACAAAAATCTTTGGAGGATGCGAAAGGACATGGCTAAGTATCATCCAAATTGAGAATGTAAGAAACCCGAGACAAAGGATGAATGGAACAAAGTAGCCGGCAATGGTATCAGCCAGTCGTTGAATTGGGGCCCTTGTAGTTTGTGCGTCCTGAACCAACTTCACAATTTGACTCAATTGAGTGTCCCGACCAGCACGTGTAACACGGAAGTCGACTCTGCCAGCACCATTGACTGTACCACCAATGAGTAGACTTCCCTTCTTTTTCAATACTGGCATCGCCTCGCCGGTAATCATACTTTCATCAACGTAAGTCTCACCTCGAGTGACAGTTCCATCAGCAGGAATCTTATCGCCGGGTCGTAAAATGACAATATCACCAACTTGTATAAGTTCAGTGGGAATGACCTTTTCCTCTGTAGCATTTCCTTCCTGAGCGTGATCAGTTTTTGATTCTTTGGTATCCCAATCCTCAGCTGCTTTCTCTGCAGCAATTGGATCGGCATAAATGGTTGCCATAGACGGAGCCAAAGACATGAGGCGAGAAAGTGCTTTCGAGGTCTGGCCCTTTGCTCGGTTTTCAAGAAATCGTCCCAGAGTGATAAAAGTAATAAGCATGCTGCTTGTGTCAAAAATAGTGCTTGGTCGAGTGTGAGGGGGAAGAAGAACGGAGACGATCATAGCTGCAACACTGAAAAAGAAAGCGGCAGATGTTCCAAGAACAACTAATACGTCCATTGTAGGTGAGCCATGTTTCATAGATTTGTATGCAGAAACATAAAAACGCTTTCCAATGCCGAATTGAACGGGTATCGTGAGAACTAAACAAACGATATCACCAAGGTACAATCCAGGGAAGAAGACCACATAACTTCCAAAATCCAAAAATGGGATGAGCATAGGAAATACCATGCTGATGAAAAAGACCGGAATAGCAAAGCTCAGAGAAGTCCTGAAGGCGGTACGCCATTCAGTTATCTCTCTAGTCTTCGCAAGAGATTCAAGTTGGGCGTTATTGTCGTCATTATCAGCGACCAAAGCATTGTAACCTTGAGACTCGATGAGGTCGACGAGAGCTCGCAGCCCAGCGATATTTGGTTGATGAGAAATAGTTAACCGATTCTTGGCGAGACTTATCGTTACAGAATTGACACCCGGTAGCGATAGAAGTTTGGTTTCCAAGGTGGTCGCTTCAGCAGCCGACGCTACTCCAAATAACTTGAACTGTGATGTGGTAGCTGCCGACTGTTGACTGGAGCCTAATTGTGTGGATATAATCTTTGCATCGAACCCTCTATCTTCGATAATCTCGGCAATCTTCTCAGCAGATAGTTTGGAGGGGTCATGAATAACTACGGCCCGCTCTGCAAGTAAACTGACATTGAACTGCACAAGACCCTCGAGATCCTGGAATCCACCTTCGACCGCGGATGTGCAGGCACCGCAAGTCATCCCCTCAATAGCAATAGTAGTCGTGGCGACCTTTTCTCTCTTCGAAGTACTATCGCGGCGCGACTTATGTGTTCGTGAAGGAGGGGTAGCTGTAGTTGATTCGACAATGGTTGCTCCGAACCCTCTATCCTCAATAATTTCTGCAATTTGTTCCGCAGTCAATATCGTGGTGTCATGCTCGACCACTGCCCTTTCTGACAGTAATGATATACTGAAAGACTTCACTCCCGGAACATCCGCAAATCCCCCCTCCACTGCTGAAGTGCAAGCCCCGCATGTCATTCCCTCTACGGCCAACGTTGTTGTAGTTATAGGCGCATCATTTGACTCGTCATCGTCAGAAATATCGTTGGTATCGTCATTGTGTTCATCTCTATCGAACATGGGAGATGGTAAATCCGTAGCCAGTACTTCTGCATCGAAACCGCGATCCTCAATAATCTCTTGTATTTTCTCGGCCGGTATCTTTTCTGGGTCGTGAATAATTACAGCTCTCTCCATTACCAAGCTCACTGATACGTTTCCAATGCCATCTACACCATTGAATCCTGATTCCACCGCAGATGTGCACGCCCCGCATGTCATGCCACCAACCTTCACAGTTGTTGTTGCCATGTGCGCGGTTGGTGTCGCAAGGCTCTTCGAGCCTGTGCTTCCCGTAGAAACCTGCAAATATTTTGGAGCCATTTCTACAGTTTACAGCTGTAAAAGCTGAGAGCAGCTGGGAGGGTCAGGTAGACTTATGTATCAATCTCGTATCGGAATAATCGGTGCAATCCGTATTACTATGGGTTCCGTCAGCTGCATGTATCAACCTGGATGGTCACATCGGACAGGGGTCTTTATCGATTGAGCAAGTTGATTAATGGGGAACAAACTCAAAAATTAACAAGTATTTGAAGAAGGAAGGTAATGACAGAAGGCCTGCTTCCGCCTGGGATAATTCTTTATGGATTATTTATTCAGTCTGGAGTGGTTTTCGTCATGTCAGAATGCCGAATGTTTGCTTAGAAATGTGCGGGAGGTGTTGACTTTGGTGACGCCCGAAAGCGGCTGATATTTGATTTGTGAAGGAGTGCTGATGCCCAGGAAAAGAAGGTGTTTTTGGTAGTATATATTCGAAATCAATATTCACGAACGAATGAATGGATCAGGACAAGATGTTAAAGGGAAATAAATGTAAAGAGGAAGAGCTACAAAGAGAAAAGGAAGAAGACAAAGTGTTTGTAGGACCGAAGGACTTTTGGAGCGAAGATGTTACAAAGGCCCCGGCTTGTGTGACCCTCTCTCTCTTTTCTCTATTTCATCTACGAGTACAGTAGTAATTATTAGTCATGATTTAATTATTTCGATGTTCAAGTTACAGAAAGTCAATGAAGTCGTGTTGTCTCTCGAGTCTGCTAATCTGCTACTTCGTAGTCTATCGGAGTCTTTCTACAAAGGACAGGGACCCCGTCTCGTCTCACAATGCTCAAGTCTATAACTTTCTCCATGTTCCAAAGTCAATGCGTTCAAATGTTTCTAGTTATACGAGCGATTATGGTTTGATAGATCATGTTTGCTTGTTTCCCTCGGTACCTACTGAGCTACTACTTCCTAGGTAGTTGGTACGTACTTGGAAGATATTCGTGTAGTTCACCAAATACATGAGAGTTCCTATATAACTAAGGTTATCTACTCCCTCTGGAAGCCACTCTGTCTCGACTTTGTATATAAAATAAGATTTCTACATCTAAAATAGGTTCGGTCCCGGTAATCCTTGCCGACATCTACGTACATGGTGTTATTGTGTGTGTGCTGCATCTGCATTGACATCCTGGATATCAAAAGGCTTGCGAATCAATAAAAAAGTAGCCGTCCATTTGTGATATCGATTCGGGCACATAATCCATCCATATTCAAGGTTACATTGACAACACCATTGACGTTTTCCCGTCCGTGAAGAAAAGCAATTTTCTCAAAATTCGAGTCCATAATCTTATCAACCAAAAGAAAGTGTTGATTAGACTCTGTACACTATCGATTGATCACCAGGATCTTTTTCCGTATCGTTTCAAATCCTTAGGAATTGGTTTTGCCTTCCTGCTTGCCACGGAAATGAATGGCGCTAAACACTAATGTATGTCTTATAAGTTCATAACATTCTTCCCTACATAATCTGGAACAATGCGTCTGTTTGATCACCTACCCCTCCATTGGATCAAACAAGAAAATTACAAAGGAGGTAGGGAATACCTACGCAGTAGTTGAATATACAACAATCAATTAACCTTACCAACGCCACAACGGAAAACATCGAGCATTCATCGATTGGTATCAAGCCTTTGAGGGCTTGGCCTGCCATATTCGTTGGTCGAGAAATAACAAGTTGTTAATACTCATCTTACTATCCTAGAACTGAAAGGGAGAAACAATCATCCGATATTTCCATTGCACTTTGTAGCTTGCTTCATATGCGCTTCTGAGGCTCAATGACATTCTCCAAGATCCGACTATTGTCCACACAAGCCTAGGATTCGTTTATTTACTCCTATATTTCGCTTCACAGTCTTTTTCTCCTCTTGAGGCTATAGTTGGCCTGTTAACTTTGGCAAAATATTTGTTTGGATTTGCATCATCATTTGTCACAGTCAGGCACGCTGGCTGAGTTACTGCTTTCATGTCGGCTTTTAAGCCGGTTAGACATAAAAGTTCTCAATGCTTGAAAATCTATGACTGTATGTTGATCCATACCTTTGGTCTGACTTGACGGCAGTGAGGTTGAGAGACGAGGAAAACTGAGGACGCCTAGTTATGACTTCGGTATATGGAAAGGGGCGATGGGAAGTGAAAGTCTATTCATTTCAACAATTTATCCTGCAATGCTGTGCTAGTTAGATCATGGCGTTGGTGACATATGTTGGCGTACAGGAACACGTAGAATCTTGCTTGATCACCAGCGTCATAGATAATTCTCAGTGAAGCGACCACATGTTAATTTCTATGCATAGTTTCTGTACATAATCTCACCTCTATGGCGGAGGGAAGTAGCTCCTCTGAACACATTTTCATTGCACATCTTGGGTCAAGCAATTATTTCTCTAAAATCATCGTCTCAAACCGCTGCGAGCAAAACCGTCTCGTTTAATGGGAAAATAGGAGAGGTCTAGTAGCTGGAAAGATACACTCGGGTTTCACTGATTGTACACAATGATTCACCATGAAATAAAGGTTGATAAATGTAAAATAAAGTATGTGGATGGGACATTGCGGATACCTGGGTTGAATTATGAATGCACAGAGCTGGGTATAGAAGAGAATAGAATATTATGTTCATAAGAATGATGGTAGTGTATGTGAGGATGGCTGGAAATGTTGTGGTCAACATGCCCGTACAAATAATTGTGAGCACACCCTTTTCGTCTTGACCAGTTCACAATGGAAAGATCATATATGCAGATAACTATATAAGTATCTAGCTTGGGCGGTCAGCCGCTAAAAATCTTGCAATTGTGAAATGAATGACACTTCTCAATATGCTTTCGTGGAGTGATCGTAACTGCTCTGGACGCGCGTTGCACACAATGGTGACCGCTACGGCTTTCGACGGTGTGATGTTCTCGTGCTTACTCAACTGTTCAATCTCATCAGATGGCTACCTGCGATTATTGATATGTGTAGAAACCGCAGCAACGTTCTTGAGGAGAAAGATCGCAGATTAGGTACTGATTACTCGAAAGCTCTTCTCGCCGGCATACTACATCTGAGAGCGGGGAACAGCATTGAGCTACAGCTACCAACATATATAACGACGAAAAAGGAAGTTCAGACCATACAAGCAAAGACTTGCTACAGAGCTCAGAGCTCAGAAAGCTGAACCTGTCCTGTACTTTGAATTACAACCGCGACTACTCTTGTAAATTCTTGAACTTATCTGGACAAGAACAATTGCATTGTCCAAGTATGACCCTTGATTTCTAAGATTTCCCATATCGAGTTCTTTGAAACCTTCATGTATATATAAAAGAAGTCATAAATACTAGACCCCAATCAAGTACCATGACGTGAAGTCTTCTATCTCAACTGTCCTCTTCGAAGAATAGGTATTATTCTCACAAGCACAAGATATGTTTGACAGTAGTATTGCTAGCCCCCCTTCCCCCTTTTCAGTTTGTAATGACAAGCGCTATCACGATATAGCACAATCCGTTTGTTAATTGTGCTGCTTGATCTATCTGGGACGGATTTTAAAGATATCGATGAATATATAAAATAGCCTCCAGCCTCCTTGCTTCCTACACATATAATACTTAAGTACGTACGGTGGTTCGATTTTAGTGTGTGTAAATGCTAGTGGTGTGTACTACGTTGTACGTACTGTCCGTCCTGTCCTGTACGGATTATAAGTGTTACCCATAATGATGAAATGACGATCGATAATATAATAATTAATCTTCAAAAATTGAATTGAATTGAATTGAATTGAATTGAACAAAACAATTACATTTCTTTAATAAGTCAGTATCTTCAAATACTTCTGCTTAATCTTTTGGTCAAGATACCAAACAAATAGAAAAAGAATATTTTCGCGATCAATAGAAAATTTATTTTCTGCCGTACAATAACATTGTACCTTCCCTGCGCGTGTGAAGAAGTCCCCAAAGTTGAACTGGTCGCTTGCTATTGCCCGTACCGTACCAGACATTACATCTCCAGACACTAAATATTTAGTTGAAGTTACATTGAATTTTATTTTCAATCAAATAATATGATCTGCGACCATCATATTCTTAAATGTCTTTAAGCAGAAGAACTACAAGAAAATCTGAAGCTCTCACAAGTTCATCTGGAAACACAATCGCGATGGCTCCAGGCGTCAACCACAACCTTGGATCGTATACACATACATACTCCCATTCCAATATTAATGGCAGGAAACGGGCACGAGAATCTGCTGATAGCGACGATCATCTATTATCCAAGGCGAAGAAATCAAAGCTCGCCATCGAGATACCAGCTCCAAAATTAAAATCGCTTCCACCAAGAAAACGATCAGGCGTCATCAAATCGAACGCGAATCCCGACTCTGCGAACTCCGTGCAACATCCACAAATAGCAACAACAGCAGATGTACGAACAGCACATCCGCCATCCCAGAATTCACAACAACAACAACAACAACCACCTCCTCCTCCTCCTCCTACAAAACATCAGAATAAAGTTGCCAATGGCATCAAACACGAGCTGGATAGATTACAGGACAAGCTTTTACAGGCGGATAAGGCCGACTTGAAGGACGAAAGGCGGAAGCTTCGATCGCAAGAAGGGACAAAATTCAAAAGTGAATTGTCTGCATATTTTCCAGAGTACGATGAAGTTATTGGAAATGTTCCCAAGGAAGAACGTGAGTTTTATTATTATTATGAAAAGTGGTGCTTCAAGTAGTAACTGACTCCCCTTTTCAGATTTCCTAGATGTCGATACGCCCATCATCATCATCGATAGCTTCAAACCTTCCTCCAAACCTCTGCGTACCTCCAAGAAGAAGGAATCGAACACCGAGTATGCGGTCAAAGAATACCCATCCTCTCTCTTCACCAATCTCCATGGTACACACAAGGTGGACTTTTCCGAATTTACTCCTATGGACTGCGATGAGGACCCTCTGTCGGAGGAGCACTTCAAGACACTCCACAAACGACCAGAACGCCAAGAGAAGGCTGTGCGCAACGCAGACAAAAGCCGAGCTCAACATGAGAGGGATTCAGTCATTCGACTGATGGAAGGCCTACAAGGGCCGGACTGGCTGAAGACCCTCGGAGTTAGTGGCATTACTGAGGGTAGGAAGAAGGAGTTCGAATCGGCAAGACAATACTTCGTTAAAGGGTGCGAGTCGATCCTTGAGAAATTCCGGATCTGGAAAGATGACGAGAAGCAAAGAAAGTTGAAGAAAGAACGCGCCATAGCTGAAGCACAAGCAAGAGCTGAGGCAGAATCAGAAGAAGGTGAGGAGTCGGAGGATGATCTCGAAAGCAATGGTGATCCTCCTGACCTTAGTGACATCGATGCTTCTGCAGCAAGACAACTGCACGATGAGGCAATCGCTAATTCTACTCCTCGACCAAAGGCTAGAACAAACTCTGTACTTGCTGGTGCACCTGTTGTTGAGAGAGAATTCAAATCATTCTTCGCAAAACCATATTTGCGCGAAGCAGCACTTGGAAAGCACAGGCGTAGTGGTAGAACCGTTGCCGCCTGGGGACATCCTGTCCCTGAACTTCCAGAAGTAGCTGAATTTGACTTGCCGGAGGAATTCCTTGATGAGGAAACATTGAAAACTCATGCAAGAAAGAAGAGAAGAGACAGGAGAATTGCAAAAGATTGAATATGTAATTCTGGGCAATTTTAGGGCTTGGGAGTATAGGAGAAATGTCAATTTGAAAGTGCTTCAGTTGACTTGGGATGTACAATATGGTGGTTTGGGTGGCTTGGGTATGCATGACCAGGGAAAATTGGTCCTGGGGAGTTATATTTGTTGACCTTTGCTAACATTACTTGTATAATGTGTACACTACTATCGAACTAATGAAAGACAAAGTTATGTTAGATGAATACTAAGTTACTGTCTTCGAAATGTCTGATCATTATCAAACCATAAAAGTCGTGTTTGTGTGAGTGATGATGCCCGGATGTGTATAATACTCTGTCGCCATTGACTCGCCGGCTTCTCGAGTATGATATGCACATATCATCGTTTCTTAGCTCGCTGTTCCACCTCTCTTTTCCTCGCCCTATCATGTAAAATCAATCTACATGTTGACTGCATTCATTCTTGGAACATGAGATTCCAATTGAGATAATGTCCTATTGTCCAATAAGTGGAAGATGGACATGGAATTGATTTTGGTCTAAATGGTATGATTGCTTTTTGGAGGTCATCCGGCAGTGGTGATATATGCGCGAATAATGAGACCCAGTGGCCTCAAGACCTTGTCATTCACTATATCAGATATGAAGCCAAGCAGGGACTGCTACATAGCAGTGTTTAGCATCACTTTCAAATTAAAACTTGATTCCTTCTTTCAGTTACAGCCCATAATTTGTAATCCTCGCACACGTTCAATATGGTTAGTGATGTAGAATATGTCCATGATCTACTCGATAACTAGTCACGCACAGTTGTGCTTAATGATCCATGGCCACACGAAATCAGTTTTAGCGCTTCTCTTGTATTTACGACGGCGGAACATGAGAAAGAAGAGATTGCGAAGACTGGACGTGGATTTGGAAGTGAGCAGCAGCACAAGAGGTAGGCTTCCCTCCTTACTCAACCACTCACAATTGAATAAAACTTGAATAATGGAATACTAATATGTGATTATATTCTTGCAGACCAAGAGCTCCATACACTCTTTTGATGCGCCATACAGAAATGGAAGACAGATCGTTGAAAGAGATCGGGCAGCCGCAGTATCACAAGATATCACACGAGCGGTTGGAAAAAATTTCCGGAACTATGCTTGAATTGTTCGCCTGGAAAATTATCTCTCTTATTCACAAGTAAGTCTTTCGTTGTATGCTGACATGCTAAAATATCACAGTTTGCAATGATAGTAGTCCTAACATACTGATCATATAGAGGTGACATTAAAGACGAGATTGCATATCACCATCGAGCAACAGCAAAGCAGAAGACTTTTATTCGGGACAACGTTGTCTATGTTCCTGAATTTTTGCAGAACTGCAGACTCGTCGCCGAAAAGCCACACATTGAAGAGCTACGAGGACTGTCTGAAGAGCGGCAGTAGCGGGGACTTGGTTTATGGATCCTAGCTGCTAAGGGAAAGCATTTGGGTGTTACTTTACCAATGGACCCTGAGATAAAGGAAGAAATGAGGTACTGGAATAGGGTTTTGGATTCAACGGAGTATTTTGTTGAGTGTGAGAAAGAAGCTTTGAAGGAGGCATTTGAGGAACGTAGTTTGGTCTTGAGAACAAAATGAGCAGAATCAAGATGCACTACCTAGCCTTTGACTTGAAGTAAACATCATGATCGTGGATTCATTGGATCATTGTTGATTGACCAATATAATATCGACAAAAACTGGCGTTAAGATCACTATACGAGGTGAACAATGCAGCTTTTAACGACATAAAAATAAGTTGGCAGACTGCTACGTATATACGAGGGCCTGTTTTTATTGAGTGCCGAGTCCGTGCACTTGTAAGCAAAATAGTAATAATGAAATCTTCTAATTTCTAGTAATTAAATAACAAATCAATTTTTCAATATAAGTTGTTAATTTTATTTTGAATGTATTAAGAAGATAGCAAAATATTATAAAATTTATAAAGTATAAAGTTTATTAATAGATAATATATTAATATCTTAGTTTATGTATGAGATATTTATATAATATTTTCGCTTATAAAAAGCGGCATTCTTTAGAAACAGGCCCTTGTACACAATATGAAATACTATTTAAATTTAAGAGATGAGTTGTTGCTATCACCTGTGATGTTCAATGAAATGAGTAAGCGGAGCCGCGGCGCTTCTACAAATGCATATCGCTCAGCGCGTTAAAGCTACGGCACCCTCAGCCTCGCGTTCCTCGACACCTTTATAAATAATATCAAGGCGTTGCGCAAGAACTGCGACAGCCGTTTTCACGTCCGTACGATTTCGATATCACTGTATTTTACTTCTAGGAGTATTTTGCGCACGTAGTCGCAGCTTTTCTTCGCCAAAATTTCTTATGCGCGCACAAGCTAGAGTTTGATACCTTCGTCATTGGTGGGACACGATAGCTACACACTACCTAGAGTTTAATAACTATCATAACGATCACTTTCTTTCCAACACCCCTCTTACGGCCTGTAATCTTCTGCCCATTTTCTTACGGCCGCGATTTTGGCAGACCAACTTTTCCTCTTTTAGAAGTGCAAGTCCAACTACCTAATCGACAATCTCACAAGCCACGATTTGCGATTCTCTCGATCCCACGAACGACGACGCCCTTTATTCCTGCGTCGCATTATCGTGACTTGTCCACAACAAAACGAGAGTATTAGCAATAAGGCATAGCGAGGATAACATACGCGGGAGGTAGTTTGGTTCGGCACGGTTTCAAGTCTTGCTGGCTCTCGCCCTCGGGAGACCAGCCAGCGCAAGATCTTAGTCGCACAAATCACATATTAGTAGTGTGCTTCGTTCAAATCAAATCAGAACGATCGAACTCACCATAAGAAACGTGGTAACACGATAAGATCCTTTCGAAAATGCCTGCTTTATTACTGAATCACGACGGCCGTGAAGGTGCGCCAACTGCAAAGGAAGATCCTGCGGACTATGGCTTCATAGTAGTACATCAAAAGGTCGAGCTCGAAATTGATTTTTCGACAAAGAGTCTGCGGGGTAAAACCCACATTGAAATTCTTCCACAGACAAAAGAACTTCAGACCATACACATACATGCACGACAATGCTCTATACCACAAAGAGAGGTTTTGGTGAATGGCCGGGTTGCGTCTTTCTCGTACGAAGATCCTCACAAAAAATTGGAAGTCCCCGAGTACTTTTCATGGGATGCAGAATCGCATAAGATGCAAAGCGAAAGAGTGAAGTTCATGACTTCGGACAACAAGCTAGAAGGTACGATAGAGATCGAGCTACCGGATAGTGTGAAAATTGAAGAAATTGATCCATTCTCGGAGAAGGCAGCAACCCCGGTCACTCAACGTGCTGGTGGTATCGCTGCAGCCCGTAACCCATCAGTTGCGCTTGAAGGAGTTTCAGCTCCTCTTCCTGTTTTTGCCGCGAAGACGGCTGCGGAACAGGCATCTAGATTCAAGCCTTTGACTGTCACTATTCCTTTCGTTACTACACAAATTCGAGATGGCCTACAGTTCGTAGGAGTTGAAGAGGGGGATGTGAGATTCCCTCATGTTTATACCAAACATTCTATAGAGCGAGGCGTGGCATGCTGTATCTTCCCCTGTGTTGATGATTCAGCGATGAGATGTTCGTGGGATATTTCCATCAAGTGTTCAAGAACCCTTGGAGATGCACTCAAGCGACGACCCAACATCCACAACCACAAATCAGGACATACAAACGCACTTTCTCAGAAGACAGATATTGATGAAGTCTTCCTCAACGACGAAGAGAAGCTTCTTGAGATGGCAGTGATCTGTTCTGGTGAACAAGTCGATGAAGTGATTGATTTGGATGATAGTTCCAAAAAGATTGTATCATTTCAATGCACTTCTGATATAGCTGCAACACATGTAGGTTTCTCTATTGGTCCATTTGAACAAGTCGATTTGTCAGAATATAGAGAGGGCGAAGATGAAGAACGACTTGGGCAAGGTCAGTCAACTGCAATATATGGCTACTGCCTACCCAGAAGATCAGAGGAATTGAGGAATACCTGTGCACCATTGGCTCATGCCATTGATCACTTTGTACTTAGTTTGGGCAGTTTCCCATTTTCAGAGTCAAAATTCGTCTTTGTTGATGACCAGGTTAATGACACGGAACACACCGCGTCTCTATCTATTTGCAGTAATCGACTTCTATTTCCGGAAGATATTATTGATCCAGAGATGGACATTGTCAGAAAACTGGTCCACGCCATTGCTAGCCAATACGTTGGCGTTGGCATTGTGCCAGACCGTCGTTCTGATAGATGGCTCATAGCCGGCATTTCTCATTTCATGACGAACACTTTTATGAAAAATCTTTGTGGAAACAACGAATTTATGTTTCGTCAAAAACTGAATACAGAACGACTTGTCAAGTTGGATATTGACCGACCGTCCCTGCACGCCCTTGGTGAGATTGTGGATGTATGTGATGACTTCCAAGAATTCATGGAGTTAAAAGCTCCTCTTGTTCTCTTCATTCTGGACAAGCGTATCGCAAAAGCTCAAGGAGGCACTGGTATATCAAGAGTCATTTCTAAGATGATTGTTAACGCAAATGCTAATGGAGGCACCGATGCTACAATATCGACAGAAGGGTTCCGCAAAAGTTGTGAGAAAATCACCAAGTACAGAGATACCGATTCCTTCTTCACTCAATGGGTTCATAGCTCAGGATGTCCACACTTTACTATCACCCAAAAGTTCAACAAGAAGAGATTGTGTGTGGAAATGACAATTACACAAACTCAGGCACACCTGGAGACAGAACCTAAATTGCACAAGGATGGCTTCTACAGGGCTTTTAAGGAGTCGGATAGTGGAGTAAATCAACCAAAGTCACAAAGTACATTTACTGGACCGTTGACAATTCGAATTCATGAAGCTGACGGTACACCATATGAACATATCGTTATGATCAGAGAGAAGACATCAAGAATTGAAATTCCGTATAATACAAAGTACAAGCGTCTCAAGCGCAATCGGCGTATGAAGGAACGTGCAAATGCAGGAACCGCTATGGATGGTCTCGAAAATCATGACGATGCTCTCATTTATTGTTTAGGGGATGTACTGCAGTCACCGCAAGATATGCAAGAGTGGGGTTTACGAGACTGGGATCCGATCACAGAAGCGAAAATGGAAGCTGAATCATATGAGTGGATTCGTGTTGACGCCGACTTTGAATGGATTTGCGACAAGAAGTTCACTGGCATGGAAGCATACATGTATGTTTCCCAGCTTCAACAAGATCGCGATATCTCGGCTCAATATGAATCTATGGCATACCTTGACAATGCTCCTCCTCATCCACTCGTTGCTACGTTCCTGATTAGAACATTAATGGACAGACGTTATTTCTATGGCATTCGAGCAATGGCTGCAAAATCTCTTGCTAAGCACGCAGTAGAAAAGGATGTAAAATGGATAGGCCTTAAGCATCTCGAAAAAGCTTACCATGAATTCTTTTATTTTCCAGGTGCAAAAACGCCCAAGGCAAATGACTTTTCTGATAAGCAAGCTTACTGGATTGAATGCGCTATTATTGACGCAGTGTCAAGAATCAGAAGCATGTACGATTCTACTTGCCCCTCAACAGCGCAAAAGTTCATCATTGAGGCTCTTCGCTTCAACGACAACGGAAACAACCCCTACTCAGACAGTTTCAAGATTGCGAACATTCTAAAGTCACTGGCAAACTCTTTGATTCCTGGTGCAAAGGGCGTCAATAATGACGTGCTTCAACTTGACGACGCTGAAGAAACTGGAGGAAAGGCAGGAAGTACAGATTATCGAACGATAATTTTGGAAGAGCTGGACAGATATAGTAGGATGGATGAGTGGCTAGATTCTTACCAGAATATCTACACAATCACAGTCATAGAGTGTAAGCTGAAGTTGATGAACGCTGGTGTGATACCAGTGGATGCACTTGACTTTGCTCAATACTTTCACGATGGCAGTGCTCAACGTGTGCGAATTAAGGCTGCTTGGGCACTTGCCGACCTTGGATTTTTGAAGAGCACTGCTGTAGCGTGTCTACTTGTGACTGCTGCAAGCACAGATCCATCACCCTGGGTCCGAAGTGAGCTGACAAAGGTGTTCTATTATGGACTGGGAGTCCTTGGACTTGGCGAATACAAAAACAAACGAGTTGCCGCTCCTGTAGCGAAGGATGGCTTGATCATCGAAGAAGCTTCCACGACTGCACGTCAGGAACAAGCCGAGCGCAGTAACGTAATTGGCGCACTGGCTTCACTCAAGTTGGAAGTCGGAGGAAATACTGATTTGAAGAATGCCTTGTGGAAAGCTGTTCTCTCTCCTGTTATCACAGTGGCAGAGCAAATGGATTTCCTTCGACTCTGCACAATGTTCTGCTATCCCAAGGAGTCTTTGACCTTGAAGCTAAAGTTACCTCGTTATTGGAAGGTCGAGCATCGTGGCAAGGTATGTTATATGATATTCTTACTGGTAGCGTTCTTTATACTAATCATATGCAGGGTCGATTGGTCTTCAAACACACCGATAAAGTTCGGACCAAAGTTCGCAAGATCAAACTCGCCGCTGTTCCTACACCTCATCCACCAGTAGAAACCCCCACCGTCGCTCCACCCGTTCAAGCACCAACGCTAGAAAGACCATCGCTGCCACTCAAGTTGAAAATTGGCAGTTCATCTGCTCACAAGCTCAACAATTCATCTGCTATTAAACTCGGCACCCCATCTTCTGCCATTAAGCTTGGGTCACCATCTGCTATCAAGCTTAATAACTCACCTGCTCTTAAGTTTGGCAACTCATCCGGTGGGCTCAAGATAGGCACATCATCTTCTGGGGTCCCTAAGCATTCCAGTTCAGCAGCAGCATCATCATCATCATCCGGAATTCCCAAGTCTTCAGTCTCTTCAGGATCATCATCCGCAATTCCTAAGTTTTCAGGCTCCTCGACATCGTCATCTGGACTTTCTAAGCCTTCTTCAAGCTCTTCAAGTGGATCGAAATATTCTAGCTCTGCGCACCCTCCCTCAGTAGCACCGAAATCTTCTGGTTCACTTAAATTTTCTAGTTCATCCGGTGATATGAAGCCACCTAAACGACCTCTTCCGGTTGATATTGCAGAGAGTTCCAATTCTCTACATAAGGACAAGAAACAATATGAGGGTTCTAGCTCATTGCATAAAGACAGAAAACATTACGAGATTTCAAACTCGCTACACAAGGAGAAGAGACAGAGAAAGATGGTTAAACTCAAGATTTCTCCATTCAAGTTGAAACAGATTCTTGCGTCTACCCCCAACCCTACAGCAAAAGCTTCATTATCATCTCAATCTCAATCTTCATCCCAATCCACTTCGAACCCAAAACGACCATCTCCGAGACCTTCCCCGAGACCTTCATCCGCACAACCGGTTAGGGCTAGTCCTGCCCTTTCTACCTCATCTAGTTCGTCAACCCACACATCTTCCAATTTGAAGAGGTCAACAAGTTCAATTCCGGGCGCAGCAACTATCCGAAAACCTCTCCCCGAAGGCAGAAAACCTTTACCGGATTCGGCACAAGGTCTTTCGCAAACACCTCCCACTTCTGCTGATGCGCCGGTGGTACCCAAGAAGACAACCATTAAGCTCAACTTCAAACCCAAACCCAAACCTTCATTCTCTTGATAGAATTGAAGACCAAATTTCTTACTTTTCTCTTTATATTTTTTACTTCAGATTTTTTTCTTTGGCATTAATTGATCTGCATTTAGCGAAAAGGCGTCTCGGTTATGGATGATCTCGCAAATTTGTACATAAGGAAGGGCTGGACTGGCTGGCTTCTTTTCAGGAGGTATACACCCGGAAGGAAGGAGAAAATGGAGGCGTTTTTGTGAGAGCATGTTTTTGACACATGCTTGCAATCGATCAGGACGAGAATGGAGTCATTTTGGGCTTCCTTTATCCTTTGAATTATTCGCTAAAAGGGGTGATGGGAGGATTATAAGATGCTGACTGAGTGAACGTATACTCCATATTACTTAGTTAATAAATGCAGATGAATCAGCATCTTCATTTTGGTTTTGTGAACTGTATATGATGCGCTTAGATATTTGTTGAGTGCTTCCGCGGCTTGATTTCTCGGGTTCCCTTGAGGTTTCAAGGGAGTGGATGTTTGCAGAGTGTACAGTATAATATAAGACGCCTATCTCTTCTCTGCCCGCTCTTCAGATCGAGAGTCCTAATCAAATAACTTGCTCTTTACATCTGATAAACATCTCGCCATGGCCTTTCCATCCTCCTTGCCATGGTCTAACGTTCTAATCTCTATCTATATCATACGCGCCTTCGATGTATAAACCCAAGTAATGTTCTAGATTACTATTTTTGATGACGTATTTCAAGTTTCAAATGCAGATGCAGATACAGATAGTCTAGGCCTTTGGATATCAAGACCCGGTTGGAATGAACGGAGGTATTAGCTGTATATGATTAGGAGGACTGATGAGGATGCAGGAGTGAAAGTCCGTTTAAGATAAGGATGGATAATTGGAGATGCACATATGGGGAGGGATTTGGGAGAGTTGAGATTATGGAAATTGCAAATAGCTGGGCAATAGAAATGCTCAAGTCAGGTAGGATATTACACAATGGATGTAGCACTTTTCAATGCCCATGTTGATTTTCAACAAGCAGGTGGTTTCTTGAGCTAACATAAGATAGCTTAATGTTTCAATTAGATTCCGATGAGCAAGCAAGCCGCCTTGTTCATATTTCGAAGTGCATACTTTTTGGGAGCATTATTTATTTCGTCCATCGAATGTGTGACTCCGTTGCGCCTTTGCATCCAACCATATAATCCAAATATACTCCAGTATCCATATACTCAAATATATCCACAACCTATACTTTTTCCCAGACGTATCCATGAAATTATTTAACAAAAAGCCACCATATTTGATGATCTGTGATCATCTCCCCGACGCACTACCGTTCCCACCACCTAATCCCAACCTCTCTTCTCTACTCCTCTGCTCCCTCTCCTCCCTTGCTCTCTGTAACACCCTAGTAGGTCTCTGTCCCTCCCTCTCCCTAAGTCTCTCCCTCATCGCCCTCTCCTCTCTCTCCCTCAAAATCTGTCTATCCTCATCCTCACTTATTTCATTCTCATTTTCCGCATTCCCATCCCCTTCCATATCCAATCCCCTCCCAGCAGCTCTTTCCCTCGCAGCATCAACTCTCCTCTGCGCAGCTATCGCCTGCAACTCCCTATAATTTTCCCCCTTGATAGCTCCAAAATCTTGTCTTTGTCTTGCTTTTCTGTGGCGCGCTGCTGCTGCCATGGCTTCTCTCTCTGCTTGTTCATCACGTTCCGCTTGCCGGGAGTCTTCGTAGATAGCTATATCTTCCGTGGTGAGAGTAATGGTTGTTGGCGCGCGGCGGAGCATTGTAAGGGTGAGATGCTTGGAGAAGATAATAAGATGAAATCGTGCTTTGTATTGTTGATGTGATATTGAGTGTGGTGGGTGTTCGATAGCAAATATATAGTTCCTCGTCTACTTTTCTGCCAAAAAAGAATTTTCTAGTTTCGTTATACTCGTAGCAAGTCGCGGGCCGTATGCGAAAACAATATTCTCAAAATAAATATCGATGTGGTAGTATGTTGTTGATATCCTAAACAATCTAAGGCTGAGAAAACGTGGGGGGTCACTGTCTCTCCAAAAGTTTTAAAGTATTGTTGTACGTCTGTCTGCGCTAGCAAACATGGGGCTTTTGCAGGAAGTATGATTTTCTTCGCGATTCCAAAAACTTCAGAACTTCATGATTTCGAGAGAAAAAAAAAACTGTCTCGGGGATTTTGATAGGAATTTTGTTGAACAATCGATCGGGGCGTATCAAAGAATTTGTGAGAGGCTACTATTTTGCCTCGTTTACATTGAACAACCGTGCAGATAGCCTCATGCTTTTAGCGTTTGATTTCACTGATTGATATGCATTAATACCTAAGGCAAACATAATATTTTCTTAGAATCTCCAGATTGATAGAGGGGAGAGAGGACGATTTGATAAGTGACAAGAAGCGCTACACATCATGTTTACACGGCATGTGCAATCAGCGATTGGAGGTGCCAGACCTTTGGGACATGATTTGACGAGGGTGTCAGAGGGTATTAAGGCGAGCTTGAGGGCTTTTAGTAGTTCTGTTAGGAGGAGTGAGGAGGGGAAGGGTAATGATAATAGTAAGTTTCTAACTTTCTTCAGAGGCTTTGAAGTTTCACTGAGTGCTCAGGATGATCAGGAAACAGTGAACCTGGAATCCTAGCTCATGGATAAGAATCATAATAGATTAACAATAGCCAGGTCAACCACGTTCCACTCGCGCAGAACGCAGCTCCATTGCCACGGCCGACATTTCCTCACTCGCTTCACAACCCTCCCGTGGAATTGACGCTCGCTCACTAGCAGCACGTCCTCCTCCTGGCCAAACTTTTACTATTTCCCGTCGTATCGATGATAGTGGTCCGCGAGTTCGAGCACCTGGTGCCCGTCATAGTCCCAATTATCGCGGACGAGGGGGTGCGCTTTCTGGAGGAGCTGGTACTGGAAGAATTGGAGCCGGAGCTGGAAGAGGAGGTATGAGAAGTGGACCCGGTGGTGCAGGAGGAGCTTCTGCACGAGGAGGACGAGGGGGCCGTGGAGGACGCGGAGGAAAACCTCGTCTCCGTGCAGGACCTAAACCGGCAGATGTGGAATTAGATGAATATGATCCTCCATATACAGTTGAAGAACAACAGTACTTGGATAGTCAAGAGGGAGGAGAATTCGTCTTTTATAATCCAGTCACCTCAATGTCTGATTTGGAGAGTTGGGGCCCGGCAATTGCGACAAGTTCGAGTACAAACGGATTGAAGGAATCGATAATTTATAAGATGCAAGTTGTGAGCGGAACATTGGCACAAAAGGATGTACCGACGCCGCCGGAAAGACATTTGGCGAATTTGGAAAGGGGTATGGGTACGGTATTTGAGAGCAAAGAGGAGAAGGAGACATTAGAGAAATGGAGGGATGGGGAGGAGGCATGGAGAAATGAGGTTAGGTGGAAGGTTCATAAAGATTATAAGGTCCAGGGATTGAAGGAGGAAGAGAAAGAGGCAATTTTGAAGGAAATGGTTGCAGGTGTGTACCCAAAACCAGGAGATGTTAAGAAAGACATTATTGGTGAAATTGAAAGGCTCTCGAGGAAGAACGAGACTTTCTTGCAAGATGACTCGAGGTCATTTGCGGAAAAGCTGCAAAGCATGTTACCTGCCGATGAGGTAGCCAATATAAAAACGGCGAAGGGACCTACGATATAGGTTAATTCTATGTCCTATATAGTGTATTCATAAAAATATAAAAATGGTATTGTACAAAAAATCATACACCGACAACAATTCAACTTTTAAATCTCCATATCCTCACAGTCCTTGCTTGTAAAATCTTTTAAAACATGCATCTCTCTCCTCCGAGACCATTTTAACTCTTCTAAAAACTCCATTCCCTTCGTCTAACAACCCTTCCCCCTAATTCTCTAAGCCTGCTCCATTCCCTTCCTTGCCGCATCAACGATCTTTTTCACTTCTCCGTTCCCTTTCTCAACAACCTTCTCCATCTCCTTATGCGCCTTCTTTGAATCATCAGGTCTAACCGTTTTCTTTACCTCCATCGCTCTTA
Source organism: Botrytis tulipae (assembly GCA_004786125.1). Taxonomy (NCBI): domain Eukaryota; kingdom Fungi; phylum Ascomycota; class Leotiomycetes; order Helotiales; family Sclerotiniaceae; genus Botrytis; species Botrytis tulipae. The sequence continues at coordinate 86,467 of PQXH01000141.1, forward strand.
ACTTTTTCTGCATAGCTCCTCTCGCATTGCGTACTCCATTACTGGCTATTTCTCCTGCTTTTGAAGCTGCTTGTAGTGCTGCATCGCGGGATTCTTTGGTAGGTGGTGGTATGGGAATGTTTAGAGCGAGAGGATTGTGTGGATCGGGTGTGGGTTGGAGGGAGAGGGTGGAGGATTGGATGGTTGAGAGAATAGGTTTGATGTGCTGTTTCAAGGGTTAGTTTGTATCTTTGTTAAAAATATAGGACGTGGATGGATAGTATAAGAAGGAAAGTATGTAGAACACAAGAAAAAGAAATAATCAACATACATCCTTCTCTCCTACAAGCACAACGACGCTTCGTCCCCCTTTCGGCAACACCTGCGCCAAATCGCCTAACCGAAAACTTTCTTTCGCATCTTTCCCTAACTTAACTCGTAGTCCTTCTAATACCTCCGGATTGAATCTTCCTCCAGTTCGTAATTTCCCTAAATCATTCTTGAGTTTCTCGAGAGATTTGTCAATTCCAGCTTGTAGTGTGGAAAAATCAAAAGGATCATTATCTTCTGCTGCTGCGGAGGAAGATGTGGAGGAGGAACTTTCTGGTTCGGATGAAGAGTTTTTATTGCCCTTATCTTTTTTCTTGAGAAGTGTTGGGGTAGACTGGAATTGGAGAGAAGAGCTGCTGCTCAGGGAACGGTAGTGAGGGGTATTTTGATATCGAGTGGGTAGGTTAAATTGGAGGGGTCGTATCTCTAAAATTGATGCATTTTGTAAATTGGAACTTAGAAGGTTACGTCTCAATGCCTGAGCAGAACGGAGAGATAGACGAGGTGGCATTCTGTGAGGAATGTGAGGAACAATCGAGAATTGAATTGTGATTGTGAGAATTTTAGACAAGGCGAGATTGAGGCCTCGTCTGTCTTGAAAATAATATTTCAGCCTTAATGGATCTGCATATTGCGGGGATTGGTACGTGCGTTTGAGCGAGCTTCACTTGTCAGCGAGACGGCCTCGAATGGCATACATCTTGAAAGCAGTTGAGTATCTAGGTACATATTGACATTTTATAATGACTACAATTTGTAGTCAGTACACATGATCTTCAGGTGGTTACGAAAGGAAATTCTATGAACACAATTATCTAATTCTAAAGGGTGCTGTTTTGGTGTTGTTATTCTGTTCCGTCCATACATAGGCTAATGAATAGAATGCTGCTCCTAAAGCTCTAGGAGGGGAGGAGCTCATTGTATGATTTCCATGTACTTGCATGCATGTTGAAGACACGCATTTTTGTTAAGATAGTAAAACTCTACCCGAGTTGTACAGCTACGTTCGTCTAGTTTCATGAAGGGTGAGAGGTTTGGGCTGATTTGCCCGACAGCAAGGTGTATTATCCCAGATATCACAGTCTTTACAAATTAGTAAGTGAGAACACATATACATGTCTTTTCTTGTATCTAAGGCAGATGCATCTGTTTTAACCTTTTCAATATTCCCCATCTTCGATCTGCAAAAGTAATTGGCAGCATTTCTCGTATACGATGAGATCCATCCCGCCCCCTACCCGCAGCCTCGACGGCCTCCCTTATGAAATTCTAATTGGTATCCTCACCCGAGTCGCTCTCCCTCCTCCTGAACTTCTGTTCTTTCGTGAAAAGTCTTGGTGCAAAGACTATGAGCATATTCGCCCTCCAACCTCCAACCGCCTGGGCCCCCTTCCCCCTCCCCGAAGATCACTTTCTCAAACCCACCATCTCTCTCTCCAACTACCTTAACCACGCAGACTGCAACCACCAACCACCTCCATTTTCTCTCCTATTAACTAATCAATATATTTCCTTTAAAGCCTCGATCTCGATCTCGACCTCGTCATTTGCGAATTCTCTTTCCATCTTTCTCACATGTCCTACATTCGATTCGCTCATTAGAAATCACCATATTGTAATGGTCCAAACTTGATATTCTATTCTAAACACTATCCCACTGTGTCCACAAAGGAAAACTCCGAATTCTCGAGGTATACGTAACAGAAGGTGCCTCCAATTGTTGAATTGGAGATTTTTGTTACCACCACCCAGCCAGTCATCATTCACCTGGAGCTCCAGGTTTAGAAGCACGGCCTGCTTGAAAAGACCTTCTTGAAGATGCTACTTTGAACAGACGAGACTATGGGGTATAGAAGCCTGGTGGCCGGGGCAACGCAAGGACTTTGAAGAAGATAACAAGCAACGGATCTGAGCTAGCTGCTTGATCGGAAGTCAAATGGGTCAGAGGGTACCTGGTTCATTGAGACATAAGGAAATCATGCTGTTAAATAACTGAAGAAGCATGTTCATGGACGTTGATGTCGTGTTTTCCATTCTCGAATTTGGGGTTTGGAATGCATTGACAGTCTCATTTGTTTAAAACCATGCATTCTCATGATTCATATTTCTTGTACTCTAGATTATGCCACCGCAATCCCCTTATATTAAGGTCATACAGACACCCCAGTATCTTTTAATATAAAGCAGTGTTACACTATCAACATGAGATTTGAATTCTCCCTTTACCTTCTTGTAATGTAGACCACATTCGAAGCGCTTGCATTGTCCCAATTCAAGACAGACATTCGAATATTGACTTGGAACACTTTCCTCGTCATGACCTTTTCCCAGGTTTGCTTTAGCAACATTAACACAATGGAGCATATAATTGGAACATATATAAAGTTTTTAACGTGATCAATTTGATATTTTTTTGCTTATTAACACCCCTTGGTCTGCGGACAATCTTTTTATGCCTGTAGACAAACATCAAAAAAAATATCAGAACCGTAAAATAGCCAGACGACCATGCAAATAACGGATAAGTGACTTTTTATAAACCCAATATGAGCCTGTGACCAGAGGGTCCAGTCCATTGCATCCGTGTCATGAACTCATATGCATCAATAACTTCCTCAACATTCCTCCCCACCACCCAAGAACTTAAATCACACTTTAACGAGTGGACATGGCCTTGGTGACAGCTCTCTTCAAAGCGAGCTCCTTCTTCTTCAAGTCATCAGAAGTGGAGTCCTCAATCTCGAGTTGAGCCATAGCATCGCTCAAAGCAGACTCAATCTTCTCCTTGTTACCACGCTTGAACTTGATGGACATAGTTGGGTCGGAGATGATCTCCTCAACTCTTGAAATGTATGACTCGAGTTGTTGCTTGGACTCGAATCTCTTGCTGAAAGCATCATCACTGCTCTTGAACTCAGCAGCATCTGCAACCATCTTCTCGATCTCGGAGGATGAAAGCTTACCAACGGAGTTGGCAATTGTGATGTTGGCACTACGTCCGGAAGTTTTCTCAGTAGCGGTGACCTTCAAGATACCGTTGACATCAACTTCGAAGACAACTTCGAGAACTGCGTCACCTGCCTTCATTGGTGGGATAGGGGCGAGGGTGAATTCTCCGAGGGAGGTGTTGTCTTCGCAGTTAACTCTCTCTCCTTGGAAAACGGGGAATTGAACGGTCTGCTGGTTGTCGACAACCCGTAGGGGTGTTAGCAAGTGTCTAATAAGTCTTAAAACATACAAGAAGTACGAAGGGGGTTGATGTGTGAAGTCAAATGTCCAAGACACGTGAGATATTTAGGTCACGTGAAATGTCAAAATCACGTGGGGCATTCTCAAGGGCTCAGACATTCGGACCAAGTCAGATATTCAGCCCAAGTCAAATACTCAACCCAAATCAGATATCCAAACAAATTTGAACATTCAGCTCAAGTCAGATATTCAAATAGATCCGAATATTCAGACAAGGTGAAGTAACAAAAGAAGTTCAAATAATCAGAGAAGGTTGAACAATCAGACAAGGTTGAAGAATCAAACCGGGTCAAATATTGAATCGGTGCTGAAGAATCAGAAGTATGCATAGAGAGAGTAAAACTTACAGTGGTGAAGGTTCTCTTCTTGATAGTCTAGAATTAATGAGTCAGTGATGCTTTTGAATGAATTTGTGAAGAATTTACTTACTGGGACAGTTTGACCTCTGGTAACGACAGGGGCGAAGATGTTACCCTCCATGGCAACACCGAGGGAAAGTGGGACGACATCCAAAAGGAGGAGGTCAGCAGTCTCAGCAGAGGTAGCCTTTCCGGAAAGGATACCAGCTTGGACGGCAGCACCGTAAGCAACAGCCTCATCAGGGTTGATGCTCTTCTCCAACTTCTTGTTGTCAAAGAACTCACTCAAGAGCTTTTGGATCTTTGGGATACGGGTAGAACCACCGACAAGAACGATCTCGTCAACCTTGCTCTTATCAATGTTGGCATCCTTAAGAACTTGTCCAACAGGGTCCAAAGTACCGGAGAAAGCCTTGGCGTTAAGGTCCTCGAATCTAGCACGGGTGATTTGAGCATTGAAGTCCTCACCATCGAACAAGGAGTCGATCTCAACGTTGGTGGAGGCACCGTTGGAGAGGGTTCTCTTAGCACGTTCGCAAGCAGTTCTGAGACGACGGAGAGCACGGGGGTCGTTGGACAAGTCCTTCTTGGTCTTTCTGGTGAACTCCTTCTTGAAGTGATCAAGGAGGTTGGTATCGAAATCTTGACCTCCCAAATGGGTGTCACCGGCAGTAGCCTTGACAGTGAAGACACCACCTTGGATGTTAAGGAGGGAAACATCGAAAGTTCCACCACCGAGATCGTAGATGAGAACGTTACGTTCCTTGTTGGACTTTCCAGCACCGAGACCGTAAGCGATGGCAGCAGCAGTAGGCTCGTTGATGATACGGAGAACGTTAAGACCAGCGATGGCACCAGCATCCTTGGTAGCTTGACGTTGGTTGTCGTTGAAGTAAGCTGGAACAGTGATGACGGCCTTCTCGACCTTCTTGCCCAACTTAACTTCGGCGATTTCCTTCATCTGTAATTCAATTATTGTTAGCAAACTCGCTACCGAGGAGTGGGGTGTGAAAAACTTGCCTTGGTCAAAACCATAGATGAGATCTCTTGTGGGGAGAAGGTCTTCTCCTCTCCGAGATACTCAACTTGAACGAATGGGGATCCATCCTTGTCAACAACGGTGAAAGGCCATGATTGAATATCCTAGAGGATGTGTTAGTGACTGCTTTTTGATACAAGACATCCGGGAGAAAATGAAGAATTTTCGTTCTAAAATCCAACATATGTCGAGTTTAGAGAATCTTGATGAAATAAAATCGAGTAAATACCTTTGTGGTGTGGGGATCATCGAATCTTCTTCCGATCAAACGCCTGTATATCCATTAATACCTTGTTGTCGTCGCGAAAGTCGAGATACTGACTTGATATCAAAGATGGTGTTCTTTGGGTTCATGGCGGCATTGTTCTTAGCAGACTCACCGATCAAACGCTCCTTGTCGGTGAAGGAAACGAAAGATGGGGTGGTAAAGCTACCTTGCTCGTTGGCAACTGGTGATATCGATCAGTATAAAATCTCGGTTGTCGAAGCCCGATTTGCGAAATCGATTTTCCGGGAAATGAGGAATACGTACTGATCTCAACATTGGTTCCCTCGTAAACGGCAACACAAGAGTATGTGGTTCCTGCGCGCCGTAAATGATTAGTATTCGTTATTGATATTGAAGAATAATTGCGAGATTTTTGAAGATTTTGACAAAGAGAATTATGCCCCTCATCCACAATCTTCACAATTCGGAAAAAAATCTTATCTTACCAAGATCGATACCAATGGCACCCTCGTAAACTTCGTCGGCCATCTTGAAGAATGTATTGGGGTAGAAGAAGAATTTATGGTAATAAAAAACTTCAAAGAAGACGGTATGGAAGGAGGGAAAAAAAGAAGAAGTTTGAAATTTGATCGCGGGGAGGGAGAAGATAAATTTACCAAAATCCAGTGGGATTTTTCATTGAGCTAATTTCTTCGTCCGTGCCCTTTCGCCTCGCTCCCACTCTACACGTGATTTTCTCAATAGAAATTTTCATGACAAGCAAAAAATTGCTAGCTTTTCTTATTACCTAGGTATTTACTTTTTACTAAGCTACTATAGGAATCACTCAGGTCCCTTGACTCCATTGTTATATTTACCGTGTCCAATGCGTGACGTTCAGTTGTACAATGTGGAACCATCAATCAACTTCAGAATTTCTGAATGGTTGAAATCCCATGATTGACCTGCCTATAAAAATTCACTCTTTGCCGATAGCGATAGCGGCGTGATAACGGAGGAGCAAAGAGAGGAATCTTGCAAACAATCGCAGGTAGATATTAAGTGGTATATAACATCTGATTGCTTGAACATCTTACATATCGTTTTCGAATTTGAGTGGCTTTTCTTTGGCATTCAAACGAGCAATATCTCCTTGGATGATCTCTATAATCATTTCGCCCCCCTAGTAATATTTTAGGGCTAGGGTTTTGGAACCATGTATATGAACCTGCAGCCTGAGAAGAGAGCAATCTGCATTTGTGAGTTCATGTAGATTTGTAACTATATTTAGACGTTTATATAGTATGAAATTCATCAAATTTTACAAGACCTTGATATTACGAATCTGTGGACATGCAATAAAGAAGACTCTCAATCATTGACAGGCAGCTCCAGTGAGTATCGATTGCACAATTCATCAGGGTAACATAATATCTCGATCGACCAAAGCAAACCGTGTGGCCACCTCGCTTGCTTAATCATTTCAGATTAACAGAACCATGAGATCTAAAAACGTGCAATTAAGATTTAACCCAAAGACGGGAAGTTTCTGAAATTAAAAGGGTGCTAAAGTTCCTACGATCGATCACTATAGCAACTGCAAATGGGTCTACAATCTGATACATATTTCCCGGTCTTCATCCCCCCTCTCGCTTGACTATCGCTTCGCCAATTAGGGGTCCTGCTATGTACATTGCCGTAGTAATACTTTGATAAATTGTAAATCATTAGGGCTTGAGATAAATGCTCGAAATTGAAGGAGGATAGTGGACAATGACGAAGGAGCGTTCGATGCACGGGAGATAAGCAAGGGAAGAAAGGCTTATGCTAGGGATGACACGGTCAACGATAAGAGGGTAGTGATTAAGAGGAGGGAAAGAAGTAGAGGTAGGTGAGAAAGAGCACAGGATTGGGGGAAGAATACTCTGCAGTGGGAGAGATGCCTAAGATACACAATGAGCGATTGAGGAGGCGTACCTCATAACTAGCGAGAAGATTGTCCCATGAATCTTCTGTGGATATATCATTTCAGAAAATCAAGTTTTTTCCTCTTCATATCGATTCAAGCTTTTGACAGTACTAGGAGACAACCATCGTGCGAAGGTAGCTCTGGGGGATTGTTTGCTGAAATAAAACATGATTTCATTGTCCTGTGCAGATCATCATGCAATCACATCATCTGGGCCGAATTAGAGGGGCCTCTACGTGCCTCCAAGTTCGTGGGCCTAAGAATGCCACTTCATTAAGCCAGATCTTGATACTTTGATGCTTTTTGTTGCAATGGTATAGTTCAGGAAAAGGTCGAAGGTAAGCTTCCTGCTGCTTTCACCTTAGTCGGCGAACTTGTATTTGGATTTCCAGATCATGTGTAATTCGCGATTCTTGGCAATCAAGTCAAAGTATTCATGTTTTCGCGAGCGCGATGGGAATGTCTTGATTTCTCCAAATGCTTCTCGTGGAGGGTGATTTCAAGTTGTTCTTGTCCCTCAAAAAATGATCCCCGGCTGTAAAGAACAGACCAAGTTCAACTTCCTTCCAAATTGCGCTGTGTGATATACCATTCACGTTGGTCTTGGGTTTTGTCATTTACATGAACGGAAATCATATTGACCAGCTTCAATAGCGATGCAGCAAAGACTCAAAGGTGCACAGATTGCCAGCGTTCTTGATATTGATAAAAGAGTGATAACATATCATTGCAACAGACCCCCTTTCTCCCTCCTTCTCTTAGCCGAGCTCTCCTTGTTATCGCATATCCATTCTCATCAACAACAACTCACGCAAAACAAATAGTCACCTCTAGCAGCGGGAATGAATTTGGAACCGTCGAGGAAACCTCCAAGATTTTAACTGACTTCAGACATTGCATCCGCACAAATCAATCCACTGTTCACCTCCTCAATCTCCTGCTCCTAGATTTTTTGCTTCCCAATCTCTCGCTCTGCAACCTCTTCCCCTACAGTTCCAAATAAGACCGATCTGAGTTGAAGCGTTGAAGTAGTCAGTTTCAATCACTACGTCCATTCGAGAAGAATCATTCTTCTCAAATGAGAGATTCGTAATATGTTTACCTCAGTGTGAATTAAAGTAGAGATGTTGCCTGTAGACATGTGGCCAGAATATCCGATCCCCCGGCTTGCAGTTTGACAATGCCAAACTTTGAAAGATTCTGATCCTTTAACTTTAAGATGTTGGAAAATGAGATTCAACTGCAGTCTGGATATCAGAAACACTAAGCACGACCGATGGAAAGAAAGCCCTAGGAATTAATCTGGGGTAGAAATGTCAACGGGCTTGAATTTGATGAAAGTTGCATACGGCCAGTTAAATGATAGAATAATAAACAAATTCATGGTTGGTCCTCCAGCGAACAAACTGGAGCCAGTTGAACTGTTGGCCGAGTCATTGAAGGCCGACTACCATAAATCTGACAGGCTGGAAAGATTCACGTGAAATATTGGGAACCAAGGCTTAATAATGGGAAACTGGACTTCTTCACTGTTCATATTACTACTGAATATTGGAAGTACTTATATGGCGCGCGCCAAGGACATGTGCCTCTTCTCCTTTCTCAAACTCCAGAACTGGATATCTAACACAGCTCTATTATCATATCATAGACCATCCCCATTTCCTTATGATACATAAATTACTTGTACAATGCCGACCCTCACCATATGCCAAACCACAAAATTGGGATAGGCCTCTTAGACGCCCCCTAACATTTAGTCTTAGACTCAGGAAATCAAAATGCGAAAATAACGCCTACCATTGCTACCGTAGGTTATTCTCATAGCCTTGGATTACAAAACAATACTCTCATCAATTCCTCATCAAATTAGCAAACACTGTGACCTTTTCTATCTCAACTTCAGGCCCACCAGCAGACTTTACTGTGCCCTTAGGAAGGGCTGCAATCAATTCAACTTCAATCTTGTTAACACCAGGAACAAGCCGAGCTTCAAAAAGAGGTTGTCGGGGATCGACTCCATGATTTGGTATGAGTGGTATAGCATGCAATCTAGTTACTCCAGACGTAACAAAGATCTTATATTGACGCTCGAGTAAAGCTTGAGCGATTGTTGGTTTGATTTGAAGATAATAATGCGTTGAAGGGAGGTTGATCGTGATAGATTGTTGCGCCAATGTTGCGGATGGGGGTAAATCCATATGGAAATGACGAGAAACATTAAGACGCGGATGAGTTGCGATACTCAGATTTGTGATCATAGCATGAGAAGCATCTGAATTTTGTTAGCACTATAGCTGAGTAAAAAATAAAAATTATACTCACTTTTCCCTGGTGCCCGGAATTTAGAATCAAAACCAAGATTTGCGGGCTGGTGATTAAATGATTGTGCATATCCACCTTGATTATATGAGTTTTGATTAGATGCATTGGGTGTGTTTGGTGGAAGCATATTACTTGGAGCCGGTGTTGGTGTCGAGCCGCTTTGATTGATGGGCCTTGGAGTGGACTGAATTGGCGCAGGCGAATTGCGTAAAGCTTCCTCGCCCTTGACAAGTACACTTTTAGAAAGGCTTGGAGATGCTGCAGAGTTCGACATACTCCTAGCTCTTTCTAATTGATCTAGTCTTGGAGCAGGCGTCGCAACTGAGTGGGAACCACCAAATGGGTTTCTACGGGTTTCGCTGTTGGAAGAGGCTGTGGAAGCCACAGTTCCGTTGGAACCACTAGTTAATGGAGCCGGTGAGTCCGCTGCTCTAGCAACTCCGACTCTCAAAGTGATCTTTGGAGTAGGTTCGGGAGCTTTAACATTAATTTTTATCTTTGGAATCACGGGCTCGGGCACAACTTTCTTGGCTTCTTCCAAGGTTTTCTTGAAAAAGATCTGACGAATGTTAATAAATAAGTTGCAAATGAGAAGGCGGTTACGTACCTCAAGATCTCTTGCTAGATTGAAGATTTCACTTCCGTCTTCATTGTAGTGATATGCATTCTTCCATATCAAACTTGCATCTTCTTCAAGTGCAGCCCATGACTTAAAATCGCTAACACCCGTGGCATGCTTTCCCCCAAAAGTTCCTTTAACACGCTTTTGTAAATCCTTCAAGCAGTGTGGGTTTGGAATCACTTGATAATAGTCCTTCAGACTACGTGGTGGTAATGTAACAAACGGTTCAAACTCAAAAAACTCATCACTGACTTGGGTATTAGCGTAGGTCAATAATGTAATTTATTTTACTTACGATGGGTCTTCTTTATGTGAGAGAACATCTGCTAAAATCTTCTCTTGCGCTTGTTGGAAACTAAGTCCCGCAAAGCTGATACCAGCATATTGTGAGTCGGACACCGCGGGAGTAGTACTCTTGCGTGGTGCCAAGGGATTCTTTGGGGGTCGACCTCTTCGTTTTATGACTGGTTGTGGCTCAATCTTTATTTCTTCCGCCTCAAAATCTTCCGGCTCTCCTTCCGCATCTATATCACTATCATCTTGCACAATCGGTACATGCGTGGGCTCAACATGCTTAGGATGTGCTGGTATAGACCCAGCAGGTTTAGAGGCCGGATTATATTCGATTGGTTCGAGAACTTCAATAGGTGTAGGCTCTAACTTCATTCCCGGATTTGTCTTATATTCTGGATTATTGTCCGTCATAAATTTGACCACTGCCTTTCGTATCCGTTCAGCATCGCGATGGATTATAGATTCTCGTTCATTGTAATCCTTTGCGTTTTTTACCAAACGCTTGAAGAAACTCTCAAGTTCAGATAAAGTAGCAAAGACAAAATTATCCAATTTCTCTTGAATAGTGTCAAAGGCGATTGGCATCTTCGTAACGGCATAATAGGCGGCGAATTCTTTTCTATCGGGGAGGGTGAGGAAATTGGTCGCGAAAGGTCGTCCCCTATAAAAAGATAAAGCTGTTAGTGGGTTGTACTGAGGATTGAAGGAGTTATATTAATTGTGAATTTAGAGCAATGGAGGTGACAATCGTGGTGGTAATCAAATGTGCGTACACGACGACCCCTCCATCGCATACCAAAGATTGGTGAGATAGCAGATCTATCGCGAAAAGAAATCATTAGAGAGAGCTTAACGTACTGTTTATCCAGACCCGTCCTCAGTTGATTCAAAAGTATCAATCCATAATAAGTTGTTGTTTCTGGCGTCTGACCTTGGCTTAGATCACCATTCTATTCATTGTTAGTCTCGTTCTCTCGTCATTTTCGCATTCATGGTATTTATGAAGAATGATTGACAGAAAGTATAAGAAGAAGTGGTTGTGCGCCGGCTCACTTCCCTGGCCTGGCCGCCAATGGAGAAAGAGCTGATAGTTATTTAAACCCCACGAGCAATGCACCCAAACTTTCGAATCTTCTTTCTGACATCGAATTGCAACAATTCCAACAACAAAATGGGCGCAAACTTACAAGGGGAAGCTTTCTTCTCTTCGCAGCGCGATTCGCATCATCTTGATCCGCAGTACTATCACCATTAACCTTTCTCTTTGGATCCATCTTATTATCGTATTGTGCCGTGTCGTATTGTATTGTATCGTACGGTACGGTTTCGTATGACTCCTCGTGTACTTTTTCGCAGACGTACTTGAATCAAATCTGCGAATTGATGCAAAATTCCAATGAAGAATGCGGACGCGTCAAAGCCGAATATGCGCGTTCTGAAGCTTTACAAACTTCGAAGTACTGATGGGGAGATATGCAGGGGTAATGATCTTTTGATTTGGTTGCTCCGATTTACAACGCAACAAGGATGAAGATGCGATAATGATCAATGAGATTTGTTATATTTGAGTAGGTATTGGATGAGTATCATGAAGAACTGGTATTTCAAAGAATTTTCTTTGGATTTCAATGTTGGAGAGAATTGCTTTAAGGAAAGGTGCAATTTGTATTCTCAACTCAACTCAATCAATCAACAGTTTCCAACATCCACTGAAGCGATAAAACATTCAGAGTACTGGCAATGAATTGGAATTGGAGGGTTGTATCACATGACGATTCGAGAGAAGGTAAAGATGCCTCAGGCTCAAACAAAAATCTGGTCATGCCATGCTACCTGCAGTGGTGGTTTGATTGGACACATGTAATGAATGGAACAAGGCTGTACTTAACAAGGCTGTACTTCAACCTTTCAACAAGGCTGGACTCCACTTTACACAAACAACTCAAAAGTCACTGAACTTTTTACTAAGACCTTTTCTATTTGTTTACACCACCATCCCCCTCCCGAGTCCACTTCTGATATCCCAATAACAAAATAAACCCTTTCGCAACTTAAATCAATCAACTCAATTTCACAACACGTCACATACAATACACAAATACACAAGTTATTTGCAGTCACTACAATTTGCTTGAGGAATTCTTTCGTCTTCAATCCATTACAGTTTTTCAATCAGTTTTTCCATTACTTCCCGTTGCTTTTCGCATATAGTTTTCTTCACCGCAAAAGAAGCGCAATCTAAAACCAATCAACCCCTCGACGCCTTCCTACATCGAATACCATATACATTTGCGCCGGCGCCAATCATATAATCGTCATCGGTCTCGATAAGACAAGACCTCATATACCACAGAACAACCATCCAATCTCCGAGTCTGTCGATTCAAGCTTCAAAATACTCTCTGTCGCGTCGTTGCCCCACCTATACGTTTGACAATATTCATCAATCGCGACTACAAGAATAGAATAGAACTCAGAGCACAATGGCCGAAATAGACTATACCAGAAGAAACAAGTACGCGAGACCACTCTCCGAGGCCGAGAAGGAGCGTTTAGATGAATTTATTGATGCGATTCATTATTCCGCAAGGTCAGTCCAAGCTATGGCGCAAACCTTGGGTCCCAATCCTTTCATCGCGCAAACACTTATCCCCTCTTACAGATACTCCGACGATCAATACGAGTACCGACATGTTCAACTACCAAAAGCTATGCTGAAAGTCATTCCAAAGGAATACCATGATCCCCAAACTGGTACCTTGAAGCTATTGTGGGAGGAAGAATGGAGAGCATTGGGAATAACACAGGTATGTAGAGAAAAGTTGAACTTCAAAAGAAATGGAACTGATCGGGTGAACATAGAGTCTTGGTTGGGAACATTATGAGGTACATGAGCCAGAACCACATATTCTGCTCTTCAAGTGCGTTACCAACACACCCCCCTAAACCTTTATCCAACACTAATGAATTTGTTTAGGAGATCAATTAATTATCAGCCACCCACTCAACAACAGTAAATATGCTGCATTTTATCAAACTCGATCTCAACGAGTCTCTTGATTCAGCATAACACCTTACACAGGAGGGCATATGCTTTGACGATGTTACGTCTGATGTCTCTCCTAACTTACACGACTTACACTTTCTGGTTTTCAATTATTCGTTTGATGTATTAGATCAGGATTAATTAACATCATCTCCACTGCTATATACTAGTCCTAGTTCATCTTGGGAAGTTAAAGATAGCAAGGCTTTTTAGGGCTGGTTGCAATGGATTTAGGGAGTGTAGAAAAGCAGAAAAGAAACCAATACTGAGGATCCGACGATGTATGGTGGCAGGTTCAGCATAAGTACATGCAAAGCGGGAGGATGATTGCGGGGGCACAATGGGGGTGACGGTTCTCAGGCTATTGCACTCTCATTAGAAGGCAAGGGTTTACCAAAAAAACAATAAATCATATTTACATATGTGTTTTCAATATAACGTGATTGTGTGACAGTTATTCCGTGCTTGGTGAGATGGGATGAGGAAATTGTCGTATGATTCGAAGGACGAGACTAGGTACCTAAGTTGGCAATCACGCTCGTTGAACTTCGTATGTTATCGATATGAGGCGATGATGAGATTTGATGACGTTTGATTCTCACGCATGTCCATTGATGTGGTGTCAGAGGTGATTGATAAATACCAGGTAGATACCTAGCAATCTTTGAACGTGAATGTCTAAAATGGGAAGGATAGAGGGATAGAGGGATAGAGGGATAGAGGGATAGAGGGATAGAGGGATAGAGTGATAGAAGAAGAAATAGCAAGATGAACAGTGACACCTTTGAATGTAGATCTAGTACAAGACATTGTAGAAGCCAATTCTATTAATGGCAACCTTAGGTACTAGGTAGCGGAAGGGGTCTATTTATGCCATCAACGCCATGATCCGGGCCGTTGAATCTTCGGTTGGATATTCCATTAGATGGATGTTCCATTAACCTTATTACTTCGTAAGATTACATATTCCATGCCTTTTTTTAAGTGGCACTGTTTGATCTTCGGTTTGAAGATCTGATAGTGATAGATGATAACGAACCACTCTCGAGCCACTCCGGCTCCTTTAAAATGGACAGATTGTAAAAATAATCGAAACACCATCATATGCTTTCAAATCAACATATATAATCTACCGTATATAACTACCTAGTGAGGGATTATGTGTATTTAATTGAATATCAAAATTAAAATCAAAAAGAACAAAAGTTTCACTCTTTTACATTCCATTCATTTATTTATTGAAAGGTGTCTTCAATTTGCTATCTAGAAGAATCTACTCGGAAAGGTTGTCATTGTTCTTCCATCTCATACAAACTATTTTTATCTTGACCTTCCTTTCATAGTTACAAGAAATCGACAAAATAGGTTCTCAATACATCAACCTCCTCATATTCCCACCCTATCATATCCCTGGATAATTCAACGTCCTACTTCGGAAACTCCGAAGCTTTTTACTTGTGCCTGAATGAAATTCATCTAATATATCAAACAAAAGGCCAAGTGTCAGTCTCATCATGAAGACCGCCGCTCGAGCATTCTACTTGGGTTTATTTACTCTCTTGAGTACTTGTACTCCTCATGTAGAAGCTTCTGATTCTTCATCCAAATCAAGAACTATTCAAAGTCCAGATGTTTGCGCGGTATGCTTTACTTTTCTTTTACCAGGCAATTGTGTCTAATGCCATTACTCAGATCTCCCCAAAAGCCATCGTTTCGGATGCATGCACGACATATGCTACCCTCGATGACCTGAACCGAGAAATATCACCTTCCTTAGACGACCTCACACGAACCACCGATTTCTTTGCCTATTACCGCCTGAACTTATTCGGTAAGGAATGTCCATTTTGGAACGATGAGAATGGCATGTGTGGCAATATTGCCTGCGCCGTAAATACATTGGACAATGAAGAAGATATACCACTAGTATGGAGGGCAGAGGAATTGGGAAAACTCGAGGGACCAAAAGCCGGCCATCCGGGCAAGAAAGTACAACAAGAGCGTCCAAAGAAACCCCTACAAGGAAAGCTCGGCGAGGATGTGGGAGAGAGTTGTGTGGTAGAATACGACGACGAATGTGACGAGAGAGATTATTGTGTACCGGATGATGAAGGCGCAGGATCGAAAGGAGATTATGTGAGTTTGGTAGACAACCCGGAGAGATTTACCGGATATGTTGGCGAGGGTGCAAAACAAGTTTGGGATGCCATTTATCGAGAGAATTGCTTCTCGAAAGCATCCTTCCCACATTCGGAATCCCTTGGTCACTCTCCATTGTCTCTGAAAGAACCCGCGGCAAATGAACTCAAGTCTGTTCTTAAACAACATGGTCGTCAACACATATTGGAAGAACAACGAGAGCATTCCCCAAATCTCCCATTCGTAGCAGAGACTGGCCTTGAATTGGAAGATGAGTGTTTGGAGAAGCGTGTCTTCTATAGAGTCATTTCTGGCATGCACACTTCCATCAGCACACATCTCTGTTACGAGTATTTGAATCAAACTACTGGTGAATGGGGCATGAACGTTGAATGTTACAAAGATCGCCTACATGGCTTTCCGGAGCGTGTTTCGAATCTTTACTTCAATTACGCTCTTGTTCTACGAGCAGTCACAAAACTTGGCCCTTCGCTTAAGGATTACACCTTCTGCTCTGGAGACCCTGCTCAAGATCAAGTTACTCAATCCAAGGTGCAAACTCTAATGTCAAAAGCTTCAAAGGAGACTCGAATTTTCGATGAAAGCTTGATGTTTGTCAATGGAGAAGGTCCAAGTTTGAAAGAAGATTTCCGCAATCGATTCAGAAATATCAGTCGAATCATGGATTGTGTAGGTTGTGATAAATGTCGACTTTGGGGTAAAGTCCAAACCGCAGGTTACGGAGCAGCGCTCAAAGTTTTATTCGAAACCGATAATAATTCTTTGGACGTCCCGATATTGAAACGAACTGAACTTGTCGCTTTGTTCAATACTTTGAGTCGTATTTCACATTCTCTTCGCGCTATCAATGAGTTCCGAACTTTGGTGGAAGCAGAGGAGAATGAGTCTAAAGAGGCCGTTAAGCTAACAGATCGTGTGACGAAACCACATCATGTTATTCCTGACGAAGTCCATGAAGATCCAATAGCAAAAGATTTTGCGGAATATGATGAGCAGGTGAAGTTGAAGGAAAGAGATCCTACCGTCTCGGAAATGTTCCGGAAAGAATTAAGATTGACGTGGAACATTACCAAATATGTTTTTTGGGGATGGTTTAGATCTCCTGTCACTTTGTATGTTTCCCGCTATTATTCCTCACATCCTTTATAACAGATGCTTACATATATTTATAGATGGGAGATTTTCGTTCTCGAGATCTCACGATTTTGGGAGTATTATATTGGACTTCCAGTCACTCCTAGAAAATGGACGATTGTGAGACCAAATTTCGATGAACTTTAAAGCGTTGGGAGATGACTAAAATGTTTGGAGTTTAAAGGTTGTGAGAAATAGCATAGCGTACGGAGTTTTTACTTTGGGGATCTCTCATATTTCCTCTTGGGAGTGACCTTTGCATAGATGGGTTTTGGTCTCAAAAGGATGCTTATTTTGATAGCGTAGCGAAGATGTTCAAATAGACGAATTCGAAATTAGATGATGCTTTTGCTATAGATGAGTACTATGTATCTCTATAAGGTTCGAAGCTTTTGATTGTCGGACTACAATCTGAACTATTGGAAAGTTGTTACTGGTGCAAAAGCACAAAATGTATGTAATTGCGTTTATATGCAAAATCAAGCATCGACGATATCTACAACATACCAACTTATGAAACAAAGGTACCCCAATCGTTACAAGAAGTGGTATTCTTCTTCAATTTTCAGCGCACCAACCCAACCCAATGAGATATCCTAACGCCAGATTTCCACGATGCTCTTGATCATATACTTCATATGTTTACTGTTACTCATATGTGAAATCAAACCACAAAAATATTGCTAACCGTTAGTCCTTGACTTTCCACATGGTATCTTCGACGGATGCCGACACTTTTAGCCCGTTTTAAAGCCTGAATAGCTTCATCACCTCCTCCGATCATTACCATACTAATTTGATGATGTCTCAAAAGGCCACTTGGGGTTAGTTGTGGTTTGTCTAACAATGGCCTGATGAGGTTTTGCTCTCCTCTCCGCGAGGCTCCTTCATCCTCCATACCCTCCTCGTCTGAATCTACATCATCCTTGTCGTCTGAAACCATAATGACTAATTTAAGACCTTTAGATGTGGGCGTATAGCTGGGAATGTTGGCCAGCTTCTCGGAGAAAGTACAGCCGCCACGTTTCATGACTATAACATGATGCTGTTTGACTGCTTCATCGGGGAGTTTTCCATTACAAGCTTCACCTGCGAAGAAAACACTTCCGAAGGAAAGAGTGGCAGATGAAGTCTTGGCGGTCATAGGATCGGGAGCCTCCGGTGCATTGATCAAGAGATGTGCACCTTTACCAGTTGGTAAAACAGCTGGGAGAGTTACGTAAGTATACGTCGGAGCAATCTGGGGTTGTGGAAGTAGAGTAGCAGCCGGATCGCGAAGGGCAGATGTGACTTGCTGAAGGAGAGAACTTAGCAAAGTTCTATATTCTGCTAACCCTGCACTACTAATTGATTCTTCCAATGCTAAAGCTGGGGTATCTTCGTATATTGGTTCCTCTTCAAACAATTCCTCGACACTTTCCGACATATTTTGATTTTGATCATGAGCGTGTTCAAGTTGTATGACTATGTCAAGCATAACTGGATTTTTTATACGTGAGAATGAAGGATCTGTAAGATCTCCAATCACATCTCGAGGTATCAATATTTGCTCATCTCGTCCCAACGGTATATTGGCAATACTACCCACTCTCCAAGATCCGGAGAGTTGTTGATTGATTCCAGAAGAATGTGATTGACTTTCATGTATCATGCCCATCTTTAAACCAGACAAACTTTTGACCAATATACTACCATCACTTGTACGGTCGAGACTTGTTGGGATATTAAAGATAATATTGAAACCATTTTTGGCGTTTTGAGTGCTCAAAGGATTATTGTTTGGAAACTCAATTGTGAAAGTTGTGGTTATCGGAAGACGATCACAAGTACCATTACTTGGAATCATTGAGATTGGTAAAGTCCACGGGAAGTATGTATGATTGTTGACCTTGATATTTTCACCATCCATCGTAGCACGATGATTTGGTATCATGTGTAAACCTATCAAACTAGAAGCATGAAATACGTCCGTTCTGGCAGCTGTACTGGAGACAGTAAAAGGTACTGGTGGAGGGGGCACAGGACAAGTATCCCGAAGAGATGCCCTATACGCTGGCTGAACTGCTTTAGTTGTTACCGGCGTACGAGGTGTAACGGGAGGCTTCGACTTTTCTCGAGGAAGCACGAGAGGGTGTCCCTCAGTCGTAAAGACATAAGCGGCATCGAGATCGTTCATTGGATGATCTGGATCAAAAAGTAAATAGAGATATTTGGCTGTTTCTCCAAGAAAGAAACTTTCCATACGATCGCTCTTTTCTCCAGTGCGCACATCTTGTAGACCTGACCAACCACATGTTGCCCAACATCTGCGTTTAATATCTTCCAGAACCATTTCTCCGACATGAAGATACCAAGGATCTTTTGTCGCTCTGTAAAGATGGTAATTCGATTCAATGAACTCGGGGCGACCAGGCCACCAACCAAGTCCTCCTTCTACATGCCCATCGCGTACTGACCATCTTTCAGGAAGAGCTGCATATCTCGTCCATAAAGCGGTGTACAATAGACTAGTTTCAATAGCTTCCTCAACCTCTCCTGCCAGAGTCAATAAACCGGGATAATAAGCTCCGAGACTATCGATCCAGAAAGCCTGTGGAGAGCCGGTCATAAGATGAACATTGACGTAATGCGGATGGTGTGTAGGACTATATAGATGCCTCCTGATTGCTGCATGAGCTTCGTGCCATACTGCAAGAAAAGCTTCTGGAGAATTCTCCTCAACACTCAATTCGTTGTATATTGTATTTGGGTCCAACCATGATTCATGCTGTTGTTGCCTATGCGTCGTTATATTGGGGGTGCTCTGTCCGGAAAGTAGAATGTGGGTTTTGAATGCGTATTCGAAAAAGCTGTCTGTGCCCGCACCAATGCCGGCGTATGAGCCAATCCACTGGCCATTCTCTGCATCAATTCCTGCTCCAATGAGTCCAATATTACTCCGCCTATTCCAAACCGCCCAGAAGGCTCGCTTCGCCAATTGCTCAAATCTTGGATCTCCGGTAAGACGACTCAAAGTAGTAAACTCCAAAACCAAGCTACCCGCTCCTGCGCTACATGTTTCGGTAATTTCAGGAGTGTCCTCTTGCACATAGTCGCCAAGCCCAGATCCCTCATGTAGAGGGGAATTCACATAAAATGGGATACCGTGTCGTAAATTGACCCTTGGATATGGCATACCGGTCGCGGTATAGAAAGCCGGTAGTAGACGTTCAGCCAAATCTAGAGCTAGGCGCAGAAGTTGTCCGTCATATTTGAACCCATTCGGCCACAAAATCGCAGGTTGATGTGTTTTCGAAGTCTTTCCCGAGGTCTTGCTAGATTGTGGTTTGTATCCATTAATTGGTAGAATTCCCGCGGCAAATTCATGAGCGCTGAGTAGCCCACCGACACCTCTGATTACTGTCTCAAAAATTTGGACTTTACTGTCCAAGTCAAAACCTCGAGCACGTAGACCTTTTCCGGATGCTCCGCTTGTGCCATCACCATATTGTAATACTAGAGAAGCGACACCATTTTGGAATTCTTGAAGAGCTATTGCGCCGGTTTCTTCTTCATCTGGAGGGGCAGATGCCAAAATTGCAAGAGTCGATAGACTGTCAATCAAAGTGAGAGAATAATTTCCGAGTACATCGTTTAGTTCGAAATGTCGAGGGTTTTGGGCGTCTCGAGTGAGTGGTGTACAGGATACCGGTCTTAGCTAAGAAGAATGATTAGCTATAGATACTTTGAACCTTTAACAGTGATCGAACCTCATCTTCCGGGAATGCGAGTTCCATATAATTGTCAAATCCATGGTAAAACATTTCGACCGTCTCTTTTCGTAACTCTGCAATGCGCGCAGGTGTCATTCCATTGCTTAGAGGAAGCCATATTGCCAGAAGAAGTAATAGGAACCATCTTGATCTGAAGATAAATGTTGACTGATTACTGGGAGGGAAGCCCAGCCAACCTCGTGGCCATCGCAGTGGCATCACCGATGCTTAGTTATGGAAGAAGGCATGTGAGCTCGACAGGAATATCAAAATCACAATGAGATGAGACAATACGAATAACGGAAACAAAGGCAATTGAGTTTTGTCTTGGAGGGAGAGAAAGAGAAGCAGAAGAAGAGGAAGAAAGGTCAGAGAATCAAAGAATCATAGAATGATGGAATAATATGATACGATATGATAAGATATATGATCTGGCTAAAACCAAAATCCCAGGCTCAAGAACGAATGAACCAGGCCCCAATTTGCGGCTCTACGTCAATGTGGTCAAAACATTTTTGTATGGGGTATGTCAGCAGTGATTCAACTTGGAAGTTTAACCATATATTTAATTGTATTTCTAATCAATTGAAAATCGAAATAGAATGTTACTGATAGATGAGATGAGACTTGATCTCATCAATTCTCCACCATTCAACTCAACCAGGTTGCAGATATTTATCATCGTGAATGTATCTTGAGTATTTGTGACAATTGTTATTAAATTGATTTTGAAATGTTCAATGGTCCTTCATACACCGTCCAATACTGACAGGAATACTGACTGCACCTTGGACTGCGCATTTACACCCGGTTATTTCATCTTAATTGCGAGATCAGATCCCAAGGTGAATAATGCTCTTAGGTGTTTTCAATGTCTGAATCTATTTGGGTGATTGAAAGTATCGCATTTTACATCTTTGTAGGTAGAGGATTAGATGATGAGCCCCTCGATACGAGGCGGGGGGAAACATAAGGGATTTCCTCTTGGTGCCTGCGCTCCCACTCCCGCTCCGACTCCCAGGCATATGGACTCTAAAACAACGT
The DNA here is from genome assembly GCA_004786125.1 of Botrytis tulipae. NCBI lineage: Eukaryota > Fungi > Ascomycota > Leotiomycetes > Helotiales > Sclerotiniaceae > Botrytis > Botrytis tulipae. The sequence continues at coordinate 107,977 of PQXH01000141.1, forward strand.
GTGCAACGCGTACTCTCAAGATCGCTATGGATTTCACATTCATAAAGTTACGTAAAAAAGCATAGTGTATGTGCATTCCTCAAGGGTCCATGGTCTAAGGATAAAAACAAAGACAATCTGATCAAACCAGTCTCTCTGGAGCTTTGTGCTCTTTCCCCTCTTCCCTATACGCCTAGTCTACTTCGCCGTCCTAAGGTCTAACCGTTCCTAATACACCCCTATCATAATTCATTCTACCTTTCCATCCCCAGAAACATCGAGCTTCTAGTGTCTTGGCCTTTCCCACCATTTCTCCCCTTTTCCACCCATCTGAACCCCTTCCCCATCCGGGCCACCCCTCCCTTTCCGATTTCTACTTGTCTTCTGATCTCATTCCCAAGAAGGAAAAGGGAAACGCAGATCCCGCTCGTCGATCTTCGCACATGTGAAACTCTTTATCCGTCTTCTGCACATATTCTGGATTTTCAACATTGGGCTTGAACCTTTGGCAATTTCGATGTGAGATGCCGTGCTCAGGTGCTGATTTCACTTTGTAAACAGAACAGGTATCGATTACCGTAATGGTTGAAGAGCAAGAAAGACAGATGACTTCGGTTTCTTTGCACATTTCGAGGGTGGTGCGAGTTCGTGATACGTATAAATGAATGAATGATGTATTATGTGTCGGGTTGTATGCAGGGACAAATAGATGCCAGATTGCCAGATAGTTGCAGAGCATTTGAGCAGTGGTATGGAAAGCTGTCTTCAAATAGCCATCCCGTTCTCTATGACGCAAGAAAAAAGTATCGAATCACTGTAGAGACATAGCACAATCACTTCAAGTACTCGTGAATGAATTTGAGCGCGGAAGGAGAAGAAGAAGAGTAAGAGTCATATAAAACTCCAGTTTAGAAAGTCGCGCACTATCCTGCAACGTTAATTCATCAAGACCAACTACTCTTACCTTTCAAAGTCTATGAATTTCCTCCCCCGCGCCGAAGCTTTAGGATTCAATCTTCCCCAATCTATAAACTTCCGCCTACGCCATTGCCTGGCTCGCACTCCTGACACGACCATTCACCAATTCGAGAATCTCTTTTATATTCGGCTGTATGGCTCCCGGTTCCTACATGCCTCCTCGCGTATATATCTGTCCTGTGCTTTGTTCCATTCACACATGTCCTTCACTCGCTTCCATCAGAAAGGGTGGAGCAGAAGAGAGAAGAAGGGTGTAAGAATACGGACGTCTATCCCAATGGTGCTCAAGTAAATCGATCCAAGTATTGTACGGGTTGCACTGACTCGAATCAATAGTTGATAAGATGGTCACACTAACAAAAAGTGCTCAATAGTCCAGATCGAGCAATTGAAAACTTTGAAACTAGAATCTCATATAGACAGCAATCCGAACTATGGGAAACACTTGCACCGGGTCGTTCAGACGCGCTGCAGTACTGGCAATAATGAAGGTGTGTGATCTCCCAGTAACACAAGTTGCAAACGATGGAGTATTCTGTGAGAGCACACGAACCACAGATAAGTTCGCGGATTCTGCTTTGTTAGACAAGAGTAGAATCATAAACGTATGCATCTGTGGAAGATACCATTCCGAGGAGAATTCTAATTGCCGGGGCACTCACTCATACCCAATGCAGAACCATCATCAGAGCAAGAAACAATCTTGTGAAATATGAATCAATCATTGACAGCTTCCATCAAATCTGTCAACCCGCCCCGAGCTTTTGAATAATGTGGTCCGGTTAAACTATTCTGAATGCATAGTATTCTCGCTGCATGGATTCGCCCACCACTGGGAAGAAGCAATCATCTGCCTCTTCTTTCTCATGGACCAGTGGATTGTATAGATGTGAGTTAAGAGGTGAGGGAAGGATGAAGCCTATTCGATATCATTTATTGTGGTTACATGAGTAGTAAGTAGTGATCAGACATGTGGTGAATAATTTGTATGATGATTTAGCCGATAAAAATAAGGGTGGGGTGCGAACCGCCATTAAGATGTCTTGTTTTCTTTTGTGCGTTGTTGCGCTCGAGTAGAAACGGACCACTTGGTTCATGAGAGATACGTGTATAAATTTTATGTGTTTTTACCAGATAAAATGGGACGTTTGTCAGGTAGCTCTGGAGTTAAATACAAGTAGTCTGTCTCTCCGATTTCAAACTTTTGAAACCTGGACAATTCCTGCTGTGCAGATCATGAATTCCTGACGGGATTCCGCAAATGTAGCAATTGCTCCCGAACGATTAAACGAAGTCATTCGATCAAATTCCCGATATTATTGAAGCTTTTTTGAAATCCCTCGCTACATCAGGATGTGCGTAGAGCAAGAAGTTCGTTGCACAGGATGCAATGAATCAAGTACCAGCGTTTACATCTGTTCGAGGTTCAAGAGATGGCAGAGAAACCACAAAAAGATTGTCAGTCATAGACGATGTGGAGAATTCAGTATATCTCGGCCAAGAAAACAAACAAGTTTGGCTCATGTGGATTGTCCCATTGTAAGTTACATATAAGCTCCAGGGCTGTCTAATGTCATGCGATTGGGTGATAGTAGCAATACTGTTGCTTCCAATCATCAAGTTCGACAAAATGCTTACTTTGAAACCTGCCAGCAACCCGAACAAGAACACGAACAAATCGAGTATGAACATAATGAAGCGTTCATGTATGATTACGCTTCACAATTTCCAAGTCCAATTCAAACATGTCCGGCTTATGCAATGCCATACCCACACTATCCTTCATGGTGTGTATGATTAGAGGACGAATTTGCGAGAAACATCTTCATGGATCGCTATCACACGAGAGTTGGAATACCAGAGTTTTGAAGAGGTCTGAATGAAGGAGATAATTCGTAGTGGCGAGCTCGGGAACTGTGGGAGAATTTCATTGAAGACTGCAGAAGGGATGATTTTGGAAGAGTTGGCCCTTCTTCCCGTTGCAGGTGGACAGAGTAGACCCGTGGACTTTCAGGATCATCAAGCAGGACTCAGCCCCAACACGTGCCAAAATGAGCCAAAATGAGCCACATGAGCCACATGAGCCACACGAGCTTGGATGCCAGCCAGGGACCTCAGCCAGCCCTGGAGGATGGATGGCAGCAATCATCAAATTTGAAGTTTTTCTCTCGATTCTCCAGTTTCAGTTGTTGAGCCAAGGTTGATCCAGGGCTGATTCAGGGCTGATTCAGGGTTGATCCATTTCCATCTCCATCCTCCTTTTTAATTTCCAATAGAGTGATTTGATTAGCTCAACTTAAAATAGTGGAGATATTTTTTACATTTTCCATGTAATCTCGAGGTAAATATCCTCATAATCCTGCACCATCCTTGGTATATATCCATTTTTGACATAATTTATTGCATTAGCGTGAGTTTAATTCAGGCCTATGCCACTTGAACCGTTCAGCTGCGGCAACATTTAACTCCTTCTGTTGATCTAAGGTCTAGGTAACAACTTACCACACAACGAATGGGTAGCTGGGGAGCTGGGAGACATGTAATACTAACAACGTCTTTTCATTCTTTCATTTCATTTCATCCCTTCACTCTCTCTACAATCTACAATCCAATCTATCTTCCTTTGAGATCCCATTGATGTGAATACCTAGTAGCATCCAGCAATACAATCGGAACTACGCCCGGAAATTTCATTAAACATTTCATCTACGTGCAATCAAACTTCACGAAGCTTCAATTTCCAATCCTCAGTCATTCTCAAACAAGATTCATTCCATAAGATCAAGTTATTTGACAAGTCTTATTATTAGCTGAAAAGAAAGGAAACGAAATCATACATCATACATCACACATCATACATTCCACGCCTTCACGCGCCTCCACAGCCCTTTGTCAAAGCCCCTTTCAAATTGTCAAATCCATTCACGAAATAACGTCTGACAATGGCCGAATATAATAATGCACCTCCACCTACCTATCATGAAGGAGTTTCTCCTCTTACATCTCCTCAAATCACAGGTTCAACCAGTCATAACCTCACCTCTGTTTCTCCACAATTAACTGGTATCACCAACACATCTACTTCTAATATTCAACAACAAACACATCCTGATTTACCTCCACAAACACATCAAGCTCAACAAAGCAACCATCCAGACGCTTATCAAGGTATTGAAGTCGTCGGCCCTAATCAAAACACAATGGCATCACAACAAATCCCACCTCAGCAAGAGGGCTTCACAAATGAGAAGAGTCAATATCAAGCTCCACCTCCTCAAGGTCAATACCCTCCTCAAGGTCATTATTCAGCGCAGCCTCCACCTCAAGCAAATATCAACCAAGGAAAGAATAACTATGCCACTGCTATGCCTATCCGTGCACTCCAATCCGGCCCTACTCCTGTAGACTGTCCTGTTTGCGGTGTAAGAGAGGTAACAGCTGTTGAAAATCACAGTGGAATGACTACACAGTAAGTTAATCTCTTTCGCCTCTTCGAAGGCAATATGTAACATATACTCACTCTCTATTAGTCTCATCGCGCTTCTTTGCTGCGCAGTCACCTGTCTAGGATGTATACCTTACCTTATCTCTGGTCTCAAGGATGTTGAACATAAATGCGGACATTGTGGTGCATTATTGGCAGTTTGGCACAGGAGTGGTAGAACGGATGTCAAAGTACCTGGTGCCTAGCACCTTTGCGTTTATATTCGCCATCTGTCTTTGTTTTTGGAATGGAGTATCACTTGTATTGTATAATTATGCATTGCATGGGGGAAAACATGTTTAGGAAGTTGATGGGGATGGGATTTCTTTCAACAATAGGGGATGGGATATTGAGGTGGTACTTTTGATGGCCTTTTTCGTTGTGGGATGTGGGATGTGGGATGTGAGATGATACCCTCTTTTCGTCTTGCCTTTTTGCTTTGCTATATCACATATTCAAGAATATAATGAGTTCAAATTTCCATGGACTTGCACGCCTCATGATACTTCCCAAATTCTAGACCGAAAGTGACAATCGGATACAAGAATGTCTTCGAAAACTCGAGACTCAAGTGATTCAAATTTCATACAAAGCTTTTATGCGTATCGGAATGTGAATGTCCAATGTTCGCTTCGACATTGTATGGAGATCAATTTTTCTCGCTGTTATTTTGTGATGGGCTCAGCGAGCTCAATCTAGGCATCTGACAGTACCATTACTGATGGGACCCTACCCATATATGTACCCTTTTATGATAAGATTGCAACGAGCTTTTGAACATAATGCCAAAGGCCGTCTACTTATGATTTAACCCCCCTGCAAGCAACAAGCTCTGACCAGTAGCGTATCCAGTCTTTGCAAACATCATAACTGCATTCGAGCACTCTTCTGGAGTGCCCAATCGATGCAGTGGAATTGCATCAAGTAAACCAGGAGCAACATCGGCATTTGGAATCATACCTGTGTTGCCAATCATTGCCGGTGCCACATCATTGACTGTAATTTTGTACTCGGCAAGGTGAAGTGATAAGTTCTTCATCATAGACGTAAGACCACCTTTCGAAGCAGCGTAGTCTAAGTGCACATCAGTCAAGAACCCAAGGAAAGAAATGGAAAGTATGTATCATACGGCAACCATTGAGTCCAGCTCCATAAGCAGCTATACTCGATATAAAGATAATTCTCCCCCACTTTTGTGCCTTCATCCCTTCCACTACGCCTTTAACTAATAAGAACGAGGCTCTCAAATTGATGTTGAGGGTATAGTCAAATTCCTCTAGTGGGATGTCTGATATATCTACAATTCTCTTTCCATACCCAGCATTTGATATTAAGATATCTACTGTGCGACCCCCATGATCACGTTTGATCTCATCAAAGAGACCCGAGATTTGTTCTGGGGAACCCATATCCACTTGATGAATAGAGATTCGAAGATCTTTCCCTGATGATGTTTGACGTAATTCATCTAGGAGTTTATCAATCGCATCTTTGGAAGTAGAATATGTGAGTGCGAGATGAACACCTTCAGCTGCAAATGCACGAGCACACGCTGATCCTATTCTATCTTCTTGTTATTCATATTTTTCGGTGTCAAGAGTGGTGCTTCTTACCCTCCAGATGCACCCGTGATAAGGGCTAGTCGATCGACCAAGTTATTGTCGGCCATTTTTTGTCGCGAGTATGTCTAGAGTTTAAGAAGAGAATTTGATTGCCTGGAGCTCCATTTGTTATCTGGAGATGTTGTTCTGAACTCGATAAAGCCGCTTGCCCCGCATATAGCGGGGGAACGTTGGACAAAGATGGGGAAATGTGGGCAAGCTTAGGGGGCTCTTTAATCCAGTCTATCACGTGCCATCACTGTATCTATGGAGACCCCGCCCGTATCTTTACACTGGAGCTTATCGATCGGTTCTCTTCATTCCACTTGTCAATATATAAAGACTGTCCATTGGTGATAAGACCTCAGTTTTCCATATCGATACGCACTTTGAGTTAATTATTCTCATCAATTATTATTGACTATTGCTGATAGCTTGATGAGACAACCAGCGAGCATGAGTATCCGAGCGCTTCTCCAGGAGTATATTCCTGACTTGAGCTATTACGAATCAGTCTACAAAAATCTTCATCAAAATCCCGGGCTGTCACTCCAGGAGCATCTGGCTTCAGAGACTGCTGCAAAGGAACTTCGAAAGCTCCCCAATTTCGAAGTTCGCACAAGTATCGGAGGTACCGGCCTCATTGGAATTTTGAAGAACTCTCCTGGACCTACTGTTCTTCTTCGTGCAGATATTGATGCATTGCCCGTCAAGGAATTGACTGGTCTATCATATGCTAGCACGAAAAGAGAAGTTGATGGTGCAGATGGCATTGAAAAGGATGTAATGCACGCCTGTGGACATGATATGCATATAGCATGTATGTTAGCCGCTGCAGAAACATTATCAAAAGCAAAGTCCATTTGGAAAGGTACATTGGTGATATTGTTCCAACCAAATGAAGAGCGAGGTGCAGGAGCGAAAGCTATGATAGAAGATGGATTGTATGACCCTGAAAGACACGCGTGTCCTATTCCGGATGTGGTATTAGGACAGCATGTAATGCCATTTGCAGCCGGACAAGTGGGAACGCGAACAGGAATCTCTGGATCTGCTGCGGATAGTTTCCGAGTGACAGTTTATGGGAAGGGTGGACATGCATCACAGCCACACATGACGATCGATCCGGTGTTTATGGCTGCTAATATCGTGGTACGATTGCAAGGAATCATAAGCAGAGAAGTAAACCCTCAGGATTCGGCTGTGATAACAGTAGGAAGTGTTGTTGCAGGGATGACAGAGAATATCATTGCGGACGAAGCTGTGTTAAAGATTAACGTGAGGAATTTTAATCCCGAGACAAGAGAAAAGGTTTTGAAATCGATCAGAAGAATCGTGAAAGCAGAATGTGATGCTTCAAATGCTACGAAGGAACCCCTATTTGAACCGACTAGCAGCTTCCCCTTCTTGGTCAATGATGGTGTTACCACAAAAAAGCTATTAGATACTTTCGATGAGGTGTTTGGGGAAAATCATACCCAGAATTGCGCACCTTTGGGTGGATCGGAAGATTTTGGGACCTTGGCAACAGAGGCACCGAACAAAGAGGGTAGAAAAGGTGTACCTTCCTGTTATTGGCTCTTTGGTGGTACAGATCCTGAAGTCATCAGGAAAGCTAAGGAAGCAGGAAGGATGGAAGATGTACCAATCAATCATAGTCCATTATTCGCGCCGATTATACAACCAACACTCAAGACCGGTGTGCAAGCTTTGGTTGCAGGCGCGTTGACCTTTTTGAAGAGTTGAGAAGGGCGTCTTTAAAAACGTTAACGATATACGTTAAGATCAAATAGAATACCATGATAAGTCAAGTACACCAGATTTGCATTGTGAATGAAGATTGACTTTGGAAATTTATCGACTCACCAATCAGCCAGCTCCACTCTTTCACCAATAAAGCGACGGTGACATTAGAGAAGAGGACCGTCCTTTATAGATTTGGGATAGACACATTCCTTTGAGAGTATGAAGTGAGTTGGCAAGTCCAATTGGGACCCACGTATGCTCCCCAGGCTCTGCCTGATAGGTCGTGAGTTGCGTTTCCTGACGCACTCGGTATTCCTGAACATTGAAGAGAAATCCTCGAAAGGTTGAGGAAGGTCAAACATGGAAAAGTCCAATGAAGTCAAGGAACATCAATGCGAAAATGTAGACCGATATACCTACCCATAATCTAATGAGGGATAAAACATCGAACGGATAGTTCTTGCCATTGCCATTTGCGGTTCATCGTTATCTACACAAACACGGCTTATTGTTCTCTGGATATTGGTTGAGACAGGAATCAAAGTAACATCAATATATTGTGTCAACAGCTATTACTAGTGAAAGTTCAATCGATGTCCGCGAAAGTTATGGTCTTAAACGGAGAAGAGTCTTAGGTATGTGATCTGTGGTGAAACTTCGGGTTGTATTACACTAGAAGCTTTCAATGACTTGAGATACCAATTTCACTGTGAATAAGAAACCGCCTTCAAACATTGAGAGCTTTTGATTGTTTGACTTGAGCCGAGACCAGCGGAAACTCTGATTCGGAATGCTGTCTGTCTATTCTTCTGGCAGAAATCATTTCGTTGATCGAGTCCCAATATAATAAGACACTGGATACAAGGAACACTTGCTATCGCACCCAATGTCTGTTTTGCTTTCAAAGGTGTTTACGATCTCGTTGAATACCCTCTCTATATCCGTTGTTGGGCAACATGTCTACAGGTCTTCTACTCGCTTAATGAAGCGAGGGGACAAAGCATTTTCATTATCTGATCTTGCAGGACAAGGCTCCTACCTACAGTCTCTTCTACATCATCAGCCTGATTCATATTTCTATTCCTCGATAGAGATCATCCGAAACATCATTGATATGCTAACGAAGATGAATCGTTGAAGATTAGACAGTAAGTGGGTAGGAACAGTTAGCATTAGTGAACATAAGAAAAAGCACCACACTTGTTGCATGCAAACACGAAATTGGCACTGTATCTTACTGAAATCAAACCCCAAGTGTCATCAAATTTATTAGCTTGATGAAACTCTCTTGACTCCTAATGGACAGCCTAGATACACAAAATCCGGAATCGGGCTGCAGATATGGTCATATCATGAAGTATCAATGTCCCACACTCTCAAAAATGACGCGCGTTAATCTAAATTGCCGTATGGTGGAGATTGTTTATCCTGACAAACCTCGAACTATGCTTGTTGATCTAGATGAATCGATAACAAGTTTTCATGGAGGTCCGTTGGGGGCTTTCGAGCTGTGGTATTCAGTCGTGTAACATGTGAAGTTCCTCGGCAAAAATTGCTAAGACCACTACTACTATGAAATACACACTCAGTAGGTCCAAACATCTCCACAATCTGGCGCAATCTGAAGATCTGTCAGGGACGGAACTTAACAAGCATGTACTTATCAAATCATGGGTAATCATGGGAGTCTGGGGTTCTGGATAAAGTCATATTCTTATCGGTGCGATTTTGCCGTTCTTTTATCGTTTCAAGTAAATATGTCGTCCGAGAATTATTTCGGACCACATACCTCATGTCACTGCATCTAGCGATTTTACTGGTCATAATTTCCCCTTGGACCTTCAAGATTATCCTGCATACAAACCGTACATGTGCTTGAATTACGATTGGGCAAAAATATCGTGGGGGTGATTGAAACGAGTGCTAAAGCCTGGATGCAAGTAAGCCACAGGGGTTAGCGACACGGCAAAAACCACCTTGGTAGGTAAGGATTTTCCGGAGCAAGCTTCAATTCGGTAGGTAGCAGAATATATTTATTTGAGATGATAAGGCACTACATATTGAGATTCATTCGAAGATGCAGTACTCAAAATTATAAAGTTATTTCATTCTCCCGTTCTCTACAATTAATTTACTTAGCGTTTGGCGGCAAGAACCCCACGATTCATTCCTTTACATTCTACGGACCTTAAGTTCTATCCAGTTCTCATATTATATTTGCAGTGTGAGAAGATTTCATTCCTGACTTACTTTCATGGATGCTTACTGACATTCCCAGGCAATTATTTTACTATTTCCGAAAGTTCTTCATATCTATATATTCGGAACCTACCACGAGATCACCAAAATACACAATGCAATTCTCGATCCTTACCCTCATCCCTCTCCTCACTCTCGCGATGGCCGCTCCAACCACCACTAGAAGTAGAGCAAGCCTCGTCCAAACCTGTGCAAAGGCCGACCTCGGTAAACCATGCAATGTTGGTTTCATTAGTGGCGTCGCAGCAACTGGCCTTTGTACTTCTACCATCATTAACGTGGAAAGTGGTGTTTTTGCCTGCTCTGTTGAGAAAACAAGCACAGCGACCTCTCCTAGAGCATCCACCTCAGTCTATGGTGATGCAGCGACGGGCAAAGGAAAGCATTTGAAGGATTTGAGAAGGATTGTTGAAAGAGGGATCCCGTTGTTTTGAAGTCAGATGGAGCGAAAGCGGTTGAATCGTGAAGGAAGATAAAAGGGAAGGAAATGATATATGCTGGACAAATCTTGGATCGGATCTTTTATTTCTTACGCTCTTTAAGTAAAGTTATTTTCTTCAATTGACGGGATATCAAAGTGGCATACAGCGGGATGTGAATGAGTATAAAGCGCTATGAACAAGTAACAAGTCATCACTTGACTCTGAACCAAAGATATGAATGTCCCTACCATTGACTTATTTTTATTTTCGTTGTTAGGCACTTCTTTAGTTACAAGATGGATATGACGGTATTTTAGCCAGATATACGCAGGTGTCTTTCCATATGAATCAATTCAATCATTTGGAACATCGAAACTATTAAAGGAATCGAATCTATTTGAAGTATTAAAATCTTTATAGATATCAAAACTATTACAAGTATTGAAACTTTTAAAGAAATTGAAATAATTAAAGATATCAAAATTATAACGTGGTTTATCATCGAGTGGGCTATATCATCGAGTGAGCTACTTTTCCCTCAATTCACACCTTTAACTTCTATATGCGATTTATCAATCAATTATTATAAAATCAATTAATCAAGAAGCTCGAATCTTTCTTATTATCGAAGCTATTTATAAAGATAAAAAATTAAGTATTCAAAAAGCTTTTAAACTTTATAATCGAGATCGTGGTGTTGTCCCCCACAGGCTTAGCGGCCACCGCATTAGG